>JASFAT010004233.1:0-19538 GCA_031353405.1 Baronia brevicornis
TTGATTTATATATATATATATATATATATATATATATATATATATATATATATATATATATATATATATAGATATATATATATATAGATATATATATAGATATATATATATATATATATGAATATATATATATATATATATATATATATATATATATTCATTACTCATGTACAAGTGCTGCCATCTACAAGTATTTGCTTACGTAGTCGGCTCTAAGACATTCACTGGAAGATACGTAGTGGCTGTGTTCTATGCCAGAACGCGGGGGGACTGCTATAGTCCGTTCAGTATGATAATAATGACGGAATAAAGAACTACTCACTAAGTCGTCCGCCTCTCGTACTGCGACACAAGATGCTGTTGTTTGTCCAACGCGATGAAAGTTGCCCGCCCAACATCGTTCCTCTTCAGATACTCCACGCAGGCTTGCGCGGTCTCCACAGTATCCACCACTATGTTGTCGAGAGCACCGCAACACGTCGATATCGCCACGTCGTATTTACCATCTATACCACCTAGGTCGCCCTGAAAACGTTTTTCTCCTTTATCACCTTTATATGTTGAAACTAACAAACGCTAAAGACACATATAAATACAGACAAAAGTGAAAAGTGAGAAAAAAAATTCTCATTTTTCACTTTTGAGGCCATATAACGGAAACTTAAACCGTATCCGATGATATACTCTGTATTGAAATAAAAATATCTCTTTATATATCTAAATAAATAATGGTTTTATAAATATTTTACTTAAAAAGCAATGGACTTTTGCCAGAACCCATAGGTTAGAAACAAGAGCGGGCTTGTTTAGTTAAAATATAATATACATTAGTATATAAACACCAATGCATACCTAAAGATCTCATGAAAAAAAGATTTTATAACCCTCTAGTTTTGCACATGTCTATGGGATGTGTTAATCAGATAATACCAACATAATAATGTTACAAAAGAAAATATGTTTTTATTTAAATATCAACTCACAAGTCTTCCAAATATACCAGACAAACGACCGCTTCTCTTTTCCTTCATTAGTGCATCCAACACTCGACCACGCGATCTGTTTGCGTTCAACGCTTGTCTTGATTCCTCTAGTTGTGCTCTAAAACATAAATAATTTGAATTAAGTGTAATATAAATATATTGAAGAAACTGCATGCGTATAGCCGAATATCTAGGCGCAACTTGATGGAGGCCTAGTCTAGCAACGGATTGTCGCAGGCTGTTAACGACGATGAAGTGTTATACAAGGTAACCATGTATGTCGATGATGCACTGTTCAATGGTTAGTCTATTGAGGAAACCATTCAAGTAAAATATATTTCCCATTTGCAGCAAGGTAGTTTCTATCTGGATGGAGATCTGTGGTCTCTGTCTACCCCTACGGGAAACAGGCGTGACGATATGTAGGTATATGGTTTCTTTCTCTACAAATGAGCAGCTTATGACCCTAGATGCCGTTGATATTGTGGGTAATGTAAATGTGTTTTGTCAAACCAAAAGCAAATACCATTGATGCATGATACCTGATATCGTCACAGAAAGAAACAAAAAGGGGTATAATTATGCCTCACTGAGACAAGATAATCAATAATTATAAATATGAAATTGGTGTATTATGATCATATTAAGATTTTTGTCATTACCTATTTATCAATTACTGTTTATTCCAAATAAAAAGAAATAAACCAACAAAGACATTAGATCAGATTCACAAATTCCTAATATTCAAAATAAATAAAAGTTTAATGCAATAGATTGTTTATAAACTAGTGGTGCAACATATCTTGATACATTAGAAAAAGATTGAACATAAGAAATTTCAGATATGGTATTACTGAAGCACAAATGACCTAATTTGTTTAGTGGCGAAATTTCCAAGTTTAATTTCCGCATCAGGATAAATATATGTATGGCTTACAAGTATATATTCCAAGTGTCAACTACAACGCCAACCCACCTTGGACATAACTGGTGTGTTATGTTAATTTCTCTAGAAAATATGAGGATCTATATCCATACGAAGGACTACTTCAAAATGACTTAATAGCTGTAGTATTGATGAGATAAGATGAATTTGTCTTTGGTACTCCACAATGTTAATATTATGAATGTCTGTTTCTCTTAATATCTATTAAACTCACCTTAAATTTCGCGTTTCCTTTGCTAATGTAGATTCTTCCTTTCTTATGGTCTGTAATTTTGTCTGTACATCATTCAACTGCTTTTCATTCTCTGGTATGGTAATTGACAATTCATCAAACAATCTAGAAATTTCAAATGATAATGAAGTATTTGGGATATATATCTCTTATAAAAATGCTTATTTAAAAATAAATATTATGCTGTCCTCATTGCAGTGTAAAAAAAAATTATCCATATATTCTTTATTATAAAAGCAATATCGTTTATTTTAATAAATAGTTTTCAATGCTAATGATGATAAAAAATCTGATGATGATAAAAAATTATTTTATTAATAAGTATTATTTGTTGGTTTTCCCTAGTATATTTCGACGTCGATGGGGGTTTGAAGTAGAATGAATCTCGCTTCGACTGAATTTTGGCTTTTATGCACAAAATCAAGAAGACGAACAAAGAAAATAAACAATGAACAAAGAATCTGAAAATAAATTTGCTTCAGTATAGCAACAGTATTTTTTTACAAACAAATAAAATTACCGCAAAACAATTCTTATAATACAGCTCAATATTCGAATTGCACATTTATATGAATTTTAGATAATTCTAAATAATTTATCTTATATAAATTGTAATTTAGTTATATAATTATTTTATAGAAACCAACATTATTCTTAAAACATCTGCTAACAGATGGCGCTTTAAGACATATAAATTAGTTTTGTCAATTACATAAATTAATTAAATAATGACAATATATATATATATATATATATATATATATATATATATATATATATATATATATATATATATATATATATATATATATATATATATCAAACCTACCTCTGTTTCTCTTCTATATCTTTCAAAGCCTTCTCATGTGTCTCCTTTACTTTTTGCAGTTTTTCACTCTCGTTCTGCTCTGTGCTCAAATATATTTTTAACTCTGACTCGGCTAATTTGCAATCTTTGTTTGCTTCATCTACTATTTTCTTGAGATCCATTAATTTGGCCTGCAATTTGTCCTTCGTTTCTTGTAGGCCTTTTGTTTTTTCTCTGTAATAAAAAAAGTATATTTATATACTACAAAATGAAAATAAATTTTGTGTTTACTACTAATACTTTACACTTATAGCTCTACATTAAATTCCTGTCTAGTCACTATGGCAAAGAAATGAAATGGAAATGCATTTGGACGTTGATATCTTTTCAGGGTCACATATAAAAACGTACTTATTTAATTAAAAAATGAGACCTAACAACCTTGATAACCTAAATGACTCACCTGTGAAGCTATTGCCTTCTGAATTTATGGTCGTGAGTTAAATTCCTGCACTCATATAAATATATACATATACTATTTATTTCGATTCTGGGTACACTGCCAATTCGCCTCAGACGAATGTGCTAGGTTAATGTTTATTCATGAGTTGTGTGGTGTGTCAAGGCGGGCTAATTCCAAAGGAAGTATATAGATTCTGAATAACGAAGCGAGATCAACAGGAAACTTATTAGATAAACATAAATTTCAATAACAATTCACTGCAGTATGAATTGATATGAAACTTTTAATTAAAAAACAAATATAAAACATTATTATTATTTTAAAAAATTGCACCTGACTCCAGCCATGACGGTTTGCAATTCCTCCTCTGCAAGCTTCTTGTTCTCCTTGTGTTTGACCAACAAACTCTCACATTCCTCTATTTCCCTCTTGTTCCTGTCTGGCACCTGTTGATATTAAAAAGTTAGTTAAATTTATTTAACTCTATATTGCAAGTAACAACAATTAGGCATACAGTACTAGATAGTAAATATTACATATCTCCCTTTAGGAAGAGATAAACCATTTTAATTGGGTAGCTACTACTTTATAAAGTGTAATTACTAATATACAAAAGTATACAAATACATGACTTGGCTCATCAATGCACTATTCAGGTGTGTTACTCGGACGGCAGTAGACGATCAACTACTGAGCATTGATGTGCAATCACGTCACTTGCACTGAGAGTAGGGTAGTAATATATGTTCATTTTGTGCATACACTATATTGAGTTATTTCTGTCATTCATATATATGTCAAAGACAATGTATTTCATTTATTTTTTTTGTTTTTGTTAGAAAAATAAAAGTACAGTACTAACCAATTCAAAATCAATAAGTTTCTGTTTCTCCTGTTCCAGAAGCTGTTCTAGATTCTTCTTCTTCTTATTAGCTTGCGTTGTATCCGCTTGTATTGATACGGTTTTCTTCTTGCACACTTGTAACTTTTCTGCAATCTCGTCTTTTTGTTTCTGCATTGTATCGTATTTTCTATAGAGATTTAAATATATATAAACAACGTACATGTACACATCCTACTACTGAATATATATCTGTATACAATATACATAGCATGGTACAATGGGAACAATGTGAAATGAACCTAAATTCATTAACTATTTTGATGATGATGATATTTTTTAAAAATTTGGTAAAATTAATCAAAACAAAACAAATAAAAACAACACACAATATATAATTTATATAGACTATCATAACAAACGTACATATCCCCACGCCTGCTTCCTGTAAGGGTAAGCAGAGACCACACATCTCCATCTGCTATTATCTTGGCACAATTTCCTTGCTACATCTCCCACTCATCGCTCTCCTAATGCAAGCTACCAATCTAATCATCCCTTTTTCAACTTTTGACTATCATAATATAAAAAGAAACTTACTGCATTCCTTGTTTAAGCACTGTATTTTTTTCAGATAGCTCATTGGTGATCTCGTTTAGCTTTTCATCAATTTTGGCGAGGTTTTCTTTTAATTCTTGCATTTCAACATTCTTTGACTCAATTATTTTATTTGTTTCATGACTGGAAAAAATTATTATTTTTTATCACAACATTGAATGTACTCGCCAGACTTTTTGAATGGGATGACATTGCTGACACTAGGGTTTTTAACTTTATTGGCAGGACTTCCAAGCAGGATGCCTACTTATATTTCCATTCAGAAATCGTTTTAAATATTAATATCTAACATCACTCACATATACTTCTGTAGGAGCATGTTCCTCGTACGAAGAGCTATATTCGTCAAATTCATTTGTTCCACTGCTTCTCTCATAGGTTGTTCCAATTTAAGCTTCTCTTGTTCCACTAGACGAACTCTGTTAAGCTTCTCTTTTCGCATTTCACTATACTCCTCCACTTTCACCGACAGTTGTTCTATTGGATCCTATAAAGAAAAAAGCTAAACTGTATTGTTACATTCACTTCCAAGTTCTGTAAAATATATGGTGAATTTGAGCACCTCGTCGATTTTTCTCAATCTCCATATATAATATTATATAAACTGACACTTAGCCTAACTAACTCTTCCTTCTGTTTTGATTTCGTGCCATAAATTGACATGTCAGGATTTTTCAAAATTAATTTACCGTATTCTATACCTTATATCTAGAGGTGCCTATAATATCTTCTAAATACTCCAACATTCCGGATTCGTGTTCAGTCTGAGCCTTCGGTTTCATCATAGCTATCTGTTCCACTTCACCCTGTAAATAAAACAACATAGTTGTTATTTTGACCCTCATTAACTACGAAACCTAAAGCTTCGTTCTAGAGTTTGGACGTTACTTTGTGATTAATCCATTATAAAATAATACGGTATATTTACGAAAAATATATACAATAGGTGTTGGCAGAATGACTACAATAATAAAGCTGAGCCAAAACTTATTCTTTGGCACATTAATGTTAATTTTAAGTTCTTCCAAAATTTGATGAATTTTACTTTTGACGTTTTATCGTGCCTTGAATAAGCAAGTTATCTATCTATCTAGTTAAGAATCGGCTATCAAACCTACGGAATTTAACCGACAATTAATCATTAACTTAATCATCAATATTTTTAAAAAAGTAATTTGAAAAACAAAATTTATACCATGACGATCCAAATGGCTCAGTTACGAAGTTACCGCTTTTGGAGTCAATGATCGCGGGTTCGATTCCATTGGAATAAATATTTGTATGTATGGCCTACAGATATTTATTCCGAGTTTGAGTGCCTCATTAAGCCACCTTGGACAAGCATCATGGGCAAATGTATATTCCTTCAGAAATGGGAAGGCCTGAGTCAAGCAGTGAGACATACGAGTTTATGGGCTGAGAAAAATATTTTGTTTAAGATTTATTGAAGCGCCTTTAATAAGACTACAGCTGTTAATAATAAACTATCACAAACAGTGATTAATACAGCTTTAACGTACCACTGTTGGATGTAAGCCTGGCCTTAGAATTGAGGTATTCCAAATAATTCTTTAATTGAGGTATCGCAAATAATTTTTTACTACGCATGTATACGCTGTTGTTTTTTGGTATTTCCTACCATACTCGCCTTACACGACCTTCTTGAGAAAAACCACATATACCAGGGGTTCCCAAAATTTGCCTCGCGGCGCCTTGGTGCGCGGTAGAGAGCAAAGAGGTTCGTCGTGAGGCTTGATAGCTAATAGCCGTCGGCTTGGTATTTGCAATGCGATATACTCTTTTTTAATAGGAAGTTGCTTTATGTACAAAAATAGAAAAATATGTCTACTTAATAAGCCTCAGTACTGTAGGAGTCACCCGTACTGATACGGAGACCCGGGACCTTTACGGGGCTTCTTCTAAAACTCTTCCAAATATTATTTTTTTATTCTTGTTTCACATCGACGGATGACCGATTTGCTCAGTGGCAGGGCCCTCCACCCGCGGAGTCAATGGTCGCGTGTTAACCCCCCCAATCCGCATTTCTTTTCCTTTTTTCTCTATCCTTTCTCTTCCTCTCCGCCAATCCACGGCCTGCCGTGCGAATGGATACGTGGCTAGGGGCGATCTTAGTCGCAAGCGTGCCGACCGTCCCGGGATCGGGCTCCCCCGGGTACTATGGTGCCTTACTTCAGCATGCAGAGCTCTGCTGGGGTTGACCTCTATCCTCCCTTATACCTAATTTCTTGAAAATGACGGCGACGTGGTTCGCCACCAGTCACGTTCTGATTCTCACGAGGGCGAAAAGCGACTAATCGAGAGCCGTTTCGCTGCTATGAATATTAGCGGATGGAGCTTTGTGGTCTCTGCTAACCCCTGCGGGAGACAAGCGTAAACATATAAAAAAAAATGTTTCACATCACACGTATATTGCACACTTTAACATATTATTCATTTGTGCAAAGAACGTTTTTTTAAGAGATGTCAGCCGTTGTAATCATTGTTAATTTGAAACAAACAACTATTTCTTTATATTTCAAATTTTAACATTACAAATGTAAAAAAGTAAGAAATGTTTTATTAAATTCAACTAAAAACTTTTATAAATTAGTGATACATTGATTAATGTACCTAGTAACGCACTATTAGCATTATATTTCTTAAATAATAAATATATTTTTGTGTTTGCAAATATAATTGAAAAATTCAGGCAGCTTCATATTGTGGATGTTTTAATTTTATGCCGATCTACCTAGTATAAGTATACCTTATTTCCACTAGTGAGGGCGCCGAAACAAAATTCTAAACTTCTAAGTACGCCGCGGACTGAAAAACTTTGGAAACCCCTGACCTATACTATGCCGGGAACCACGTAGGAACATTATTAAAAAAGGAATAGACTATTACCTGCAATATAAGAAACCGATTATGATCCAAGTCGATACCATGAGAACGCAGCATCTTCGCGACTTCCTTGAACTGAACTCTCCGTCCATTCAGGTTGTAATATGATGAATTGTCTTTGAATGCAGTTCTTGACACAACTATTTCACTATTAGGCACAACTGTGAAATCCTCACCTTCCTGTAATGATAGAAAATAAATAAATATTAGGAAACTGACTGTTGATTTGAATTTTTAAATACTTAGAGTTAAGAAACCTAACGAAACAGCAGCAAAATAAAATAGCAGCCACATCACAATCACTTTTAATTTTCCAAAAGTACCCAAGTAGGGTACAGTCTGACTTTATAAATGAGCATGCTGGCCTATTGATTCGCTAAAATGAGGCGAGGTAGACATGACTGCCAGATGCGAGATAAACCCAATCATCGAATAACTTGACAGATCGATTAGCCACCATTACGCCTGAGCTATAAGCGGCTGAACCGTCCCAACCAGTCGGTCAGCTTGATTGACAGAGGTACCAATATCATGGTCTGTCTTTTACTCGGCATTGCGGAACAACATACAACAAATACTAATTATCCGCTCACGCACTTGCGCAAAATTTTGACCATCAATTCGTGTCTCGATTTCTATAATTTTTGCCAAATTTTAATAATTAAAAATAATACATGGAAATTAAATAAAGAGAGGAATTTCTTCAGTTTAGTATGATGCGCTTGAGGGGTTAAAATATTAATGACCGCTAAGCTGAGTGGATAGAATCTAACTTTTGGAGTGCTGATTCCAAATAGTAGGCCAATGTCAAAATATCTGAATTTGGAATTTTCACTTTATATAATAAAGGCTATGGATAATAATTTATTTTTTACATATAAAAAAATTACTTACAGAACATAATAATCTGAGTATATTATGCATTATTTTATTGTAAAATTTGAAAATGAAATGGGGACATTTATTAACTAACGTATTTTGCGTCATTTTCAATCTCTTACAAAAGTTATGGAAGTAACTATATTAATACTCTAGTCCGAATTTATATCAATATCCATAGAATCTGCTACTACTGCCTAGAAATACCATAGCTTTAGCGAAAAATATGTCAGATTATTATGTTCCAACAAATCTGAAATTATTTAATAATTATTTTTGATAAAATCATAAATAAATATAAATTACATTTTATGACTGCATAAATCAATAGTTCTTATAATGGGGAATAGTTAATAATGAATATAAACTATTCTGAATAAAATTGTTTGGCAAACAGAGAGAAGTTTTCACGGCTTTATACCAAACGTCTAACCTTATCGACACTTTCATTCAATATAATAAATAATTTATAAATAATTACTCAACAACTGACTCACTGAGGGACGAACCACGTTTACCACAAGACAAGAAAGATCAAGAAAGATTTCTTGTGTTGTGATAAACTTGCCTCTTCCCCTTTTTAGACGCTAAGGATAGGAAGTAGATTCTACTACTGATTATAAAATTTATTGAATAAAAATGTTAATTTATTGTAAACAAACCATTTATAAAAAAAAACAATTTGTAAATAAAACGTAAAAAACTTAAGTATTTTCGTGGTCGCCTAGTGGTCAAAATTCACTGAATGAACAGCAATTATGCCAATTCTGATAGATACACTTCCGTGCACGGAATACGCTTAAAAAGGAATACAGAGAGGAATGAAACATTGTTGTATATAAATTCATAGTTTTATTGAAATTATTTGCCAAGCAGACTTTCTTATCTACCTCCTAATTATCAATCTCGGAGTTCTGCTGCATTGCCTATTGCAAAGACTGCAGTGAGTCCGGTAATAGCTGGTACAAATTGGCTGAGATGTTTGGCAGTTATAGGCATTGCAGTATGGTCGATGATTGCTTGTACAAATTGGCCTGCTCGCTGGACAATATACATCTCGCTGTCTCCATAATATAGTAGCTGACATTGATAGGGATATCATAAATACTGAAAATAAACCCAAAGACAAAAAAACTAAAATGAGATCTAATCCCATTTTGTAACTAAAAAAACAGCCAGTTTACATCAATGTTGCTGATGTCTTATGGCAGCATTAACTGCTCTCCATCAGGCGACGTACTTGCTCGTTTGCCTTCCTGTTTCCTTTCTAAGCACTTTATTTAGTTGACGTACGAGGGACCTGGCCTAGCAAAAACCAATGGTAATAGGTGTAATGGACTTACATGTATTATATTGCATTGTACTATCAATAAAATAAAATAAAAATTAACAGCTAGATTGTGTACTCGTAATTCTGGCAGGGTTTCATTTAATTAATAGTATTTATTTTATAAGTTAATAAATTATAATTAAGTAGTAGAATTCAAGTCAAAAGCAGCAATAATTCAATTAGTAAGGCGCAATCCTTACGATCTGCGGTCGTGGGTTCGATCCTATCTACATTACATTGGAGGTATTACGAAAAAAAATAATTATTAAAGTTACTTACAAAACACTATTAGCAATTTCATTTTATATAATCAACTGGGTTCTTTTTTAATTGTTTCGTTTCTAATCGTTAAAGAGATCCATTTGTGATTTCAATATTTATACCTTTGTCCGTTTATTTAATCGGCTTAATTAAAATTTTAATAACGACGATGACGAATTGAAAATCTTTCATTAAAAATTAAATATTAATATAGTGATATAATTTCTGGTAAAATAATATTAGAACTTAACCGAGAAACGGCATAACTAAAAGTTATAAGTAGTTGAATACTATACGTCGTAGTACGAAGTCGGCTGTTGGACAGGCATTTTTGTAATATTCAAAGTAAGCGAACGATTTATTTGTTTAATTACACATTTCTCATTTGTTATTAATAACTGTAACGTCAAAGTTTTATTTAATGCAGATTACATTCAATTCAATAATACTTTTAGGATGGTAATGCGTCTGCGGACAAACTGCAGTGGCTCGTACCAACGATTTCTAGGTCATATTATGCAAGAAAATCGCCTCATTGGGAAGACAACTTAGCTTTAGTGGAAATAGCACCCTGAAACATGTGATGATTCAGGAATCAGGATATTTCTCAATAGGGCAATTTTGCTGGACCCAGTTAAAAAATTGTATTAAACTAATATAATCTTCATATACTGTTATTAAAAAATATACATCAATACAATCAATTCGAATTCAATAATAACTATTGTTATTATTATAATCATATCAATATTATATATACATTTTAAAAATGAAGAAACCCAAAGAATTAGTGTAAAACCTGATATGGAAACATTATTAACTGTAACCCGAATATTTTTTTTTGGTTTGTAATTTCAACGTCCAGACTTAAACCAGTTTTATTATAGTATAAATATCCAGATGTGTTTTTAATAACGAATACGCTAAGAATTGTGAAAATAATTGAAGATAATGGTGTGTGATCCACGGGAAAATTTGTTTAAAGTGTAATTCCTGAGGTTGCCTCTGAAATAAAAATCAATTCGATCAACAACCTGCCGATCCTGTTCGCCGGAGAAACGACAACCGATGTAGTAGACAACTAATGGAATGGAGAATGTACTCGGAAAATATAGTATGGACGTATCCCGATCAAATGCGTTTAATCAAAGATCGGGCTTGGTAGGGCGCCATACATACTACAGTGCACTGTAGCAGGTTGATTATGCTTTGTTTCGAGGAGACACTTCGTATTTATTGTCCTCACAGCATTGGTTTTCCATTCTAGTGTAGTGCTTACTTGCATGAAAAAGGTGGCACACATTTTATTTTAGCGTTATTTTAACAAATAAATTTTAATTCATTAAACTTTCATTAATACGTTGAACGCCGTGTCAGCCATCTGTGGCTGACAGCGTACATGATATAGAACTAAAATATTACATTGATTTAAGGAATTACTGAAAATTTATTTATTGATTTATGTGATGATTTATTTATTATTATTGGATTTTATTAAAACAATTTTTTTACTTCTATAATTCTATATCAACATTAATGGCTGACGCCGCCTAAATGGAAAGATCAGTGTCAGCCACGTGGCGCTCAACGTGTTAATAATAAATTAATACGACTAGAGAGAAATCACCGATTTCGAAGTAAACAGTCACAGGTTCAATTATCGCATCGAAAAAATATGTGTACAGAACATTATTCAGCCTTGGACAAGCGTGGTCGGTTAGTTTCACTTCTCCAGGAATAGTGAGTCCACTTGTCCAGCAGTGAAACATATATGGGCTTTATAAAAATATATATTTAATTATAGAACTTTTTATATATGTATTGGTGTCTACATTTACAACAATTTAGTTAAATGTTTCCGCATTGCCTTATTCACTAGGCATTTTAGAACTTATTTGGAATCCAAGGTTCGCTGCAGCCCGATTCTTTCAAACTGGTTAGAAGTATGGTTATACCGCCATGGCCCGATCATCATAGCCTCATCCGTAACGGTTGAATTTATAAATTAGTTGTAACCACATTTGTATTTATCACATAAATCAGTTTGTATCCGGATATAATCAAATTTGTTTCGTATTAACCTAACGATGTGTGGTTATATGATTAATAATATAAAAATAGCATTTATCAATGTCTCACTAACTGTGAAACATAAAAGGGTTGAAAATGAAAATTTTATGTGTTATAAGTATGTTGTATTTAAAAATACATTCAACATTAGAATTAACATTTCACTGATATGTTATTATTATTATTTGTTGTTACTTCCTGCTCTCATAATTGTAATGTGGTAAATCGTGTGGATGTTATTTTTTTATTATTTTTTTACTATTCTTTTTTATTTTTAGATAAGTAATTATTTAATTGACCCAGATAAATAAATAAAAACAGTGATAATATTGACATAGATATTTATAATTATGATTACTTGAACTTAATAATGAAAGGGTAGAATCCAGTACCTTTAGACTTTCTTATCGAGCCAGTTATTAATAGTGGTAGACCTGTGACAAGCTGATAAGGCAAGTTATCGGCTTAAAGTGATGACAATTTTACATTATTATATTATACTATGTTGGGTATGGTCAGTAGAGGAATCCAAAGCTAACGCCTTTATCCTTTTTCTACTTCCCTTTGCCTTTGTCGTTATTTCTATCTTCTCCTGCTTTTATTCACTCCTTAGATTCCCTTTGGTAGACAATGCCTTTGGTGTTGCAGATGTCTATAAGTGGTGGTGATTGCTATACTTACTCATTTACCTATCTCCTCCATTGTTAATAACAAAATATATTATATTATATAAGGTTATAATGCTTTAGTAATAGTTAATCACCATATCATCAACATAGTTAAAAGATTTATGATAAGAATGAAAACCAAGTATTATCACCTAAGACCCATATGCTTTATGTATTTGAACACTGTTCAGTCTTACTTAAAAGAAGCCTACTATATGTCATGAAATAAAAATGAAGTAAAATAAGAGATGGAATGATGAGAGGAAAAGAAGTAAAATAAGGGGAAGTAAATGAATGGAAAAAGCACTTACTTACTGTAAGTTACAGACAATTTCTTACTCTATCTTAACATGATTTTGCATGAACAAAAAGTCACTATGAATAAACAATTAAAAACTGTATTTTAGTCGCCACACAGAATGAAAGACTTGGAAATTTTTTAGACCCTTCAAGCAGTGAATATATTTTGTAGCTGTTTTACTTAAATTTAGTTGAAAATTTACGTACCCCATCAATAATTTGGCAGAAATGAACAGCAACACTGGCACCAAGTTTATATCAGTGCTACTACATTCTTCAAGCAAATTTCCTAATATAAACAGTGCCAGTGTTGCTGTTCATTTCTGCCAAATTATTGATGGGGTACGTAAATTTTCAACTAAATTTAAGTAAAACAGCTACAAAATATATTCACTGCTTGAAGGGTCTAAAAACTTTTCCGAGTCTTTCATTCTGTGCGGTGACTAAAGTACAGTTTTTTAATTGTTTATTCATAGTGACTTTTTGTTCATGCAAAATCATGTTAAAATACAATAAGAAATTATCTGTAACTCACAGTAAGTGCTTTTTCCATTCATTTACTTCCCCTTATTTTACTTCTTTTTCCTCTCATCATTCCATCTCTTATTTTACTTCATTTTTATTTCATGACATATAGTAGGCTTCTTTTAAGTAAGACTGAACAGTGTTCAAATACATAAAGCATATGGGTCTTAGGTGATAATACTTGGTTTTCATTCTTATCATAAATCTTTTAACTATGTTGATGATATGGTGATTAACTATTACTAAAGCATTATAACCTTATATAATATAATATATTTTGTTATTAACAATGGAGGAGATAGGTAAATGAGTAAGTATAGCAATCACCACCACTTATAGACATCTGCAACACCAAAGGCATTGTCTACCAAAGGGAATCTAAGGAGTGAATAAAAGCAGGAGAAGATAGAAATAACGACAAAGGCAAAGGGAAGTAGAAAAAGGATAAAGGCCGCTTTGGATTCCTGTACTGACCATACCCAACATAGTATAATAATGTAAAATTGTCATCACTTTAAGCCGATAACTTGCCTTATCAGCTTGTCACAGGTCTACCACTATTAATAACTGGGTCGATGAGAAAGTCTAAAGGTACTGGATTCTACCCTTTCATTATTAAGGTCAAGTAATCATAATTATAAATATCTATGTCAATATTATCACTGTTTTTATTTATTTATCTGGGTCAATTAAATAATTACTTATCTAAAAATAAAAAAGAATAGTAAAAAAAATAATAAAAAAATAACATCCACATGATTTACCACATTACAATTATGAGAGCAGGAAGTAACAAAAAATAATAATAAAAACATATCAGTGAAATGTTAATTCTAATGTTGAATGTATTTTTAAATACAACATATTTATAACACATAAAATTTTCATTTTCAACCCTTTTATGTTTCACAGTTAGTGAGACATTGATAAATGCTATTTTTATATTATTAATCATATAACCACACATCGTTAGGTTAATACGAAACAAATTTGATTATATCCGGATACAAACTGATTTATGTGATAAATACAAATGTGGTTACAACTAATTTATAAATTCAACCGTTACGGATGAGGCTATGATGATCGGGCCATGGCGGTATAACCATACTTCTAACCAGTTTGAAAGAATCGGGCTGCAGCGAACCTTGGATTCCAAATAAGTTCTAAAATGCCTAGTGAATAAGGCAATGCGGAAACATTTAACTAAATTGTTGTAAATGTAGACACCAATACATATATAAAAAGTTCTATTATTAAATATATATCTTTATACAGCCCATATATGTTTCACTGCTGGACAAGTCGCCTCACTATTCCTGGAGAAGTGAAACTAACTGACCACGCTTGTCCAAGGCTGAATTATTTTCTGTACACATATTTTTTCGATGCGATAATTGAACCTGTGACTGTTTACTTCGAAATCGGTGATTTCTCTCTAGTCGTATTAATTTATTATTAACACGTTGAGCGCCACGTGGCTGACACTGATCTTTCCATTTAGGCGGCGTCAGCCATTAATGTTGATATAGAATTATAGAAGTAAAAAAATTGTTTTAATAAAATCCAATAATAATAAATAAATCATCACATAAATCAATAAATAAATTTTCAGTAATTCCTTAAATCAATGTAATATTTTAGTTCTATATCATGTACGCTGTCAGCCACAGATGGCTGACACGGCGTTCAACGTATTAATGAAAGTTTAATGAATTAAAATTTATTTGTTAAAATAACGCTAAAATAAAATGTGTGCCACCTTTTTCATGCAAGTAAGCACTACACTAGAATGGAAAACCAATGCTGCGAGGACAATAAATACGAAGAGTCTCCTCAAAACAAAGCATAATCAACCTGCTACAGTGCACTGTAGTATGTATGGCGCCCTACCAAGCCCGATCTTTGATTAAACGCATTTGATCGGGATACGTCCATACTATATTTTCCGAGTACATTCTCCATTCCATTAGTTGTCTACTACATCGGTTGTCGTTTCTCCGGCGAACAGGATCGGCAGGTTGTTGATCGAATTGATTTTTATTTCAGAGGCAACCTCAGGAATTACACTTTAAACAAATTTTCCCGTGGATCACACACCATTATCTTCAATTATTTTCACAATTCTTAGCGTATTCGTTATTAAAAACACATCTGGATATTTATACTATAATAAAACTGGTTTAAGTCTGGACGTTGAAATTACAAACCAAAAAAAAATATTCGGGTTACAGTTAATAATGTTTCCATATCAGGTTTTACACTAATTCTTTGGGTTTCTTCATTTTTAAAATGTATATATAATATTGATATGATTATAATAATAACAATAGTTATTATTGAATTCGAATTGATTGTATTGATGTATATTTTTTAATAACAGTATATGAAGATTATATTAGTTTAATACAATTTTTTAACTGGGTCCAGCAAAATTGCCCTATTGAGAAATATCCTGATTCCTGAATCATCACATGTTTCAGGGTGCTATTTCCACTAAAGCTAAGTTGTCTTCCCAATGAGGCGATTTTCTTGCATAATATGACCTAGAAATCGTTGGTACGAGCCACTGCAGTTTGTCCGCAGACGCATTACCATCCTAAAAGTATTATTGAATTGAATGTAATCTGCATTAAATAAAACTTTGACGTTACAGTTATTAATAACAAATGAGAAATGTGTAATTAAACAAATAAATCGTTCGCTTACTTTGAATATTACAAAAATGCCTGTCCAACAGCCGACTTCGTACTACGACGTATAGTATTCAACTACTTATAACTTTTAGTTATGCCGTTTCTCGGTTAAGTTCTAATATTATTTTACCAGAAATTAAATCACTATATTAAGTATTTAATGAAAGATTTTCAATTCGTCATCGTCGTTATTAAAATTTTAATTAAGCCGATAAAATAAACGGACAAAGGTATAAATATTGAAATCACAAATGGATCTCTTTAACGATTAGAAACGAAACAATTAAAAAAGAACCCAGTTGATTATATAAAATGAAATTGCTAATAGTGTTTTGTAAGTAACTTTAATAATTATTTTTTTTCGTAATACCTCCAATGTAATGTAGATAGGATCGAACCCACGACCGCAGATCGTAAGGATTGCGCCTTACTAATTGAATTATTGCTGCTTTTGACTTGAATTCTACTACTTAATTATAATTTATTAACTTATAAAATAAATACTATTAATTAAATGAAATGCCAGAATTACGAGTACACAATCTAGCTGTTAATTTTTATTGATAGTACAATGCAATATAATAATACATGTAAGTCCATTACACCTATTACCATTGGTTTTTGCTAGGCCAGGTCCCTCGTACGTCAACTAAATAAAGTGCTTAGAAAGGAAACAGGAAGGCAAACGAGCAAGTACGTCGCCTGATGGAGAGCAGTTAATGCTGCCATAAGACATCAGCAACATTGATGTAAACTGGCTGTTTTTTTAGTTACAAAATGGGATTAGATCTCATTTTAGTTTTTTTGTCTTTGGGTTTATTTTCAGTATTTATGATATCCCTATCAATGTCAGCTACTATATTATGGAGACAGCGAGATGTATATTGTCCAGCGAGCAGGCCAATTTGTACAAGCAATCATCGACCATACTGCAATGCCTATAACTGCCAAACATCTCAGCCAATTTGTACCAGCTATTACCGGACTCACTGCAGTCTTTGCAATAGGCAATGCAGCAGAACTCCGAGATTGATAATTAGGAGGTAGATAAGAAAGTCTGCTTGGCAAATAATTTCAATAAAACTATGAATTTATATACAACAATGTTTCATTCCTCTCTGTATTCCTTTTTAAGCGTATTCCGTGCACGGAAGTGTATCTATCAGAATTGGCATAATTGCTGTTCATTCAGTGAATTTTGACCACTAGGCGACCACGAAAATACTTAAGTTTTTTACGTTTTATTTACAAATTGTTTTTTTTTATAAATGGTTTGTTTACAATAAATTAACATTTTTATTCAATAAATTTTATAATCAGTAGTAGAATCTACTTCCTATCCTTAGCGTCTAAAAAGGGGAAGAGGCAAGTTTATCACAACACAAGAAATCTTTCTTGATCTTTCTTGTCTTGTGGTAAACGTGGTTCGTCCCTCAGTGAGTCAGTTGTTGAGTAATTATTTATAAATTATTTATTATATTGAATGAAAGTGTCGATAAGGTTAGACGTTTGGTATAAAGCCGTGAAAACTTCTCTCTGTTTGCCAAACAATTTTATTCAGAATAGTTTATATTCATTATTAACTATTCCCCATTATAAGAACTATTGATTTATGCAGTCATAAAATGTAATTTATATTTATTTATGATTTTATCAAAAATAATTATTAAATAATTTCAGATTTGTTGGAACATAATAATCTGACATATTTTTCGCTAAAGCTATGGTATTTCTAGGCAGTAGTAGCAGATTCTATGGATATTGATATAAATTCGGACTAGAGTATTAATATAGTTACTTCCATAACTTTTGTAAGAGATTGAAAATGACGCAAAATACGTTAGTTAATAAATGTCCCCATTTCATTTTCAAATTTTACAATAAAATAATGCATAATATACTCAGATTATTATGTTCTGTAAGTAATTTTTTTATATGTAAAAAATAAATTATTATCCATAGCCTTTATTATATAAAGTGAAAATTCCAAATTCAGATATTTTGACATTGGCCTACTATTTGGAATCAGCACTCCAAAAGTTAGATTCTATCCACTCAGCTTAGCGGTCATTAATATTTTAACCCCTCAAGCGCATCATACTAAACTGAAGAAATTCCTCTCTTTATTTAATTTCCATGTATTATTTTTAATTATTAAAATTTGGCAAAAATTATAGAAATCGAGACACGAATTGATGGTCAAAATTTTGCGCAAGTGCGTGAGCGGATAATTAGTATTTGTTGTATGTTGTTCCGCAATGCCGAGTAAAAGACAGACCATGATATTGGTACCTCTGTCAATCAAGCTGACCGACTGGTTGGGACGGTTCAGCCGCTTATAGCTCAGGCGTAATGGTGGCTAATCGATCTGTCAAGTTATTCGATGATTGGGTTTATCTCGCATCTGGCAGTCATGTCTACCTCGCCTCATTTTAGCGAATCAATAGGCCAGCATGCTCATTTATAAAGTCAGACTGTACCCTACTTGGGTACTTTTGGAAAATTAAAAGTGATTGTGATGTGGCTGCTATTTTATTTTGCTGCTGTTTCGTTAGGTTTCTTAACTCTAAGTATTTAAAAATTCAAATCAACAGTCAGTTTCCTAATATTTATTTATTTTCTATCATTACAGGAAGGTGAGGATTTCACAGTTGTGCCTAATAGTGAAATAGTTGTGTCAAGAACTGCATTCAAAGACAATTCATCATATTACAACCTGAATGGACGGAGAGTTCAGTTCAAGGAAGTCGCGAAGATGCTGCGTTCTCATGGTATCGACTTGGATCATAATCGGTTTCTTATATTGCAGGTAATAGTCTATTCCTTTTTTAATAATGTTCCTACGTGGTTCCCGGCATAGTATAGGTCAGGGGTTTCCAAAGTTTTTCAGTCCGCGGCGTACTTAGAAGTTTAGAATTTTGTTTCGGCGCCCTCACTAGTGGAAATAAGGTATACTTATACTAGGTAGATCGGCATAAAATTAAAACATCCACAATATGAAGCTGCCTGAATTT
>JASFAT010003353.1:0-12815 GCA_031353405.1 Baronia brevicornis
TTTGACCACCCTATATAAGTCTTTAATCATTTGATATGTATATACAAGTTTGATTAGTTCTGATTTAATAAAAAAATAAACATATTTTTTATTTCAAACAGCTAAGATTTTCATTATACTTTTATGATCAGTCCACAAGTAGGAAAACTTGAGAATTATGGAAATTGTGAACTTGGCTCTATGTTATCTGTCTGTGAGGTGCTACATTATATTATCATTTGTATATGATATCTTTTTACATTGACAGGCATACCATATGTGTAATAGTGAGGATTTGCGACTATTCTGCAATGGATATTATGCTGAAATATTAATCATGGATCCCTTCTCACTTGAAATATTGTTCTGTTTAAGTTCCAAAATGAATCCAGATTGGATATCTGCTTTGCATGTAAGTTGGATGTACTGGAATAAATTTAGTACTTTAATATTTAAGTACACTTGTATTGCTATCAGGAGCCTACAACAATACACTCCTCTCCCAGCCATGTTGATCACTTATCTTCATGCGACCTTCACACTCCTTTGCTTGTTGCTATATAAAAGAGTAGATGTTGTGATAAAACATTAAAAATTGAAAGAAAATCACATATGGGAACTAAATGGGTTGCGATTTTTTTCTTGTAAAAAGTCTTAAATTACAACTAAATTCATCTGTTTTTGCAGGTTTTACGACCTTCTTCTAGAAAGGATGATGTGGTGCTTGCTATCTCAATCACTGGTACAGTTAAAGTATGTTTAAAGTTATTGAAACTATATTATTTTTAAACATTAGCCAAAGCTATAAAGCTTTTTCGTGAGTTTAAAAACAGACATAACTTGTGTATTCATTGTAATCTATATCTATTGACTTAAAGTAACATTTATCCTACGTTTTTCAATTAAACAATGTAATTTTTTGGTCATTGTAACAGTAAATTTATACTCTTAAACATCACTAATTAATTAAGTATCCTATTAATTAGATATGGTTAAGAGTATTAATTAACTCTTTTATCATTCTCTTAATTCTATCATTCTGGATATAGATATTTTCCAAGTGGAAGCGATATTTGCGTAGTCACCATACTGGGCATGTAGGTTGGTGACAGGCATAATACTATAGGCTGAAATGGGGGGGGGGGTACACTTGTATTTCTATGTACTATAACATAACTAAAGTGAAAGTAATCCTAAATATTTTGCTGGATGAAACTTATTGGTATTAAAAAATGTGGTAAATAAAAATATTGTATTCATTTATAGATGCTTTCAAGAATGTCTTTCTATATTAGGTTTGGTCTCTACTTGGCCATGAAAACAAACAATCGGAGCCGATATACGAGAATGAGTCGAAGCAGATTCGCTGCCTTAATGCACTGTCACTTAACTGTTGCGCCTACAATCAACGCACTGTGCTAGTGGTTTGCGCCAAGTATTGTCAAATATATGATGCAGGTGAGGACTTAATTTTATAATTATTTATATAAATAGATATTAAATGGCTAATTTTTTTTTATCAATTACTTATTTGGAATGTTACTAGAAGTCGAATGTCAAACGTCATGGGGGCAACGGTGAGCGGCACTCAACTTGGCAGTGACGCCATGGGGGCCACCGGTGACCGGCGCACCCAGATCGATTCGATTTGTTTGACATGTTATGTCGAATTGATATGGGTGCGCCGGGGTTGCAACAGAGGTCAATGGTGACCACATGGTTATACACTGTAACTTATCTATTGAAGATAAAATTTCATAATTATATGTATCGCAGATATGTATCGCAGCAAAGACCCAGAGACCTAACTCCTTTTCCCATTCCGTATAAATTTTCCTCTTCCATCAAATTCTTCTTCTAATCCTTCCCGATATCCATATACTTACCCTTAGGCAATAGATTTGCAGTGCCTTGGGTGTTGCAGATGTACAATACATGGGCGGCTGTGATTACATACCATCACGTGATACGCTCGTTTGCCTACCATAAAAAATACTGGTTGACCAAGGCAATTAACGAACGGGTTGGATGCGGTTTCCCATTTCTTTCCTGCTGCTACTGCACCTACTTCCTCTTACTTTTTACAGAATAAAATCGTATATAAATATTACTTATTATTATTTAATTTGGTTTTTGAATCTTGTTTTGTCGTTTTCAAGTCTAATTATCTAACCCTATTTTAGGAGACTTCTCAGTTCTTTGTTCGATTCAAGCACCGTCTGGAGAACGTTGGATGTCAGGAGATTTCTTGGCAACGGATAGAGTACTTGTATGGTCAACAGAGGGAAAGGGCTATATGTATAAGTTACCCGCCAAGTAAGTTATTGGTTTAATTTCATAAGCATCAACACTTTATTGTTTATTTAAGAAATACAGTAATACTTTATGAATGCAATGTATGCTAACCATCTTAATGGTTAGTTGATGACCAAACCCAAACGCTAGTTTAGTCTTATTTCCCTGTCATAGACTGTGCTACCTTCGAACAATCTACCCCTTGTGGTATTCTCGAACAATTACGACTCTGGGGTATTCAAGAGAGCGAGTGTATATGCCTATCAAACCTGGCATCTCATGTTTGTTGCCTTTGATGTTGTGGAAGTCCATGGGCGGTGGTATGTAATAACCATCAAATGACCCGTATGCTTACATCGTCACGCCTGTTTCCCGTAGGGGTAGGCAGAGACCTTAGATCTCCATCTGCTACGATCTCGACATATTTTCATTGCTTCCTTCACGCTCATCGCTCTCTTCATGCAAGCTTGTCGGTTAAGGATACTCTTGACCTGGCCTTTTTAAAGACTTCGGCAATTTGGTCAAAGTATGCTTTCCTTGGTCTTCCCCTACCGACCTTTCTATCCACAACGTAAATTTCTTTTGCCAATCTTCGTTTTCTGCTTGGTGACTCCTTGAGATCTTCCCGAACCGATATCCTGCGGTGCATAGACGCCGAGGATAAAGATTCGAGTCAGTCCGACCTTTATTCTAAACCCAAAGAAGTCTTGGGCTTACACACTTGTATTCTTTTACACACACAGGCATTCTTGCGGAAAGGATTATACCCACACCCTGACTATCGGTCGCACGTACTCCGGACCAAAACGCTGTGTAGGAGTTATGGGTGTTCGTATTACCTTTCCGTTTTGTCTCATTCACACACAAAACATCAATTCGTCTAGCATCCATCATCTGATAATCTCATCTATCCTTTCATCCATCCCTCCTCTCACATTCACCGTAGCGAAACGGCTCTCCGTTAGCCGCTTCTCGCCCCCGCGGGAATCGGGACGTGACGGGTGGTTAACGATGTCGCCGTCATTTTTTAATATACTTAAAAATCCGAATGCTTGACTAACGCTTTTATAAAAAAAAAAATAGCGAGAAAAAAATTATAAATAATTCCAAATGCGAGAGTGCTAGATCCCAATTTGTGATATTATAGTTTTTTATTTTTCTAGCTATTTCCCTAATTGATTAATAATTTTATTAAGTTGCCGAATTACGAAAAAAATTTCTGCTTTGGATTCATAAAGCTAATTTGTTTCTTATTTATTTTATCTAAATTAGTTTTAAATATAAGAATTTTATCAACTATAAAATGTTAAAAAAAATGTGGTTCTTTTTTACATCTTATAGTTTTTAAACAATTTTTTACACGACTGATTTACTCAATCATTAATTATTAAGTATAAATTGGGCTAAGGTAAAACGGAATTTAAGATTTTTATGTATGCTATGAATGTGTGAATCATCTCAATAAGTTTGACATTAGATTTTCATTGAAGCACATTTGCCTGGTATATAATATCTGTTGTTGAATGTTTCTATCTCACACCAAAAACCAGACAACGCCACTAACACATATTTAATGACATTGACAATTGAATTGTAACCATTAATGGTACTGGCAAAAATTTTGGGAATATTTCCGACATATTTTAATTATGTTGCCTTGCTATGCAACATTTGTCGTGCTACATGATCTGTCCATATTAGAACAATTGTAAACACCATGTAACATGAGGAACTGTGATTGTTCACATGTGTTCATCGTTATTTAATCTTTAAACACAAACATAAATGTATACACGATGGTTGGTGTAAATTTGTTAGTTTTACAAATTAGTATAAAGGATTGCTTGATATTCTTATTAAAAAAAATCCTTTACGTGCGCTGTTCCAAAAATTTTTAGTTAAATGAAAAATCTTTATTTATAGTTTTTCAAAGTATTGCGCTACAACCTCTATGCATTCGAGTGAACCAGCTTTAAAAACATTTAAAAAACGTTTCTTGAGGCGGTATAAAAATAACCGCCGAAATTTTTCCATGGCCTCGTCTGCGGTGTTATATTTTCGCCCATGAAGCATTTTTTTCACCGTGGTAAATAAAATGAAATCGCATGGCCCAAAATCTGGGCTATACGGAGGATGGGGATTGGGGGTAACATTTGTACACCGTTACGACATTGGAACCTTCAAAAAACAAGCCTATACATACCTAAAAGGCCGGCAACGCTTCCGCGACTCCTGCGGTGTCGCGGTTGCCCGTGGGCGGCGTTGATTGCTTTCCATCAGGCGACACGCTTGCTCGTTCGCCCTCCTATCCCATAAAAAAAAAAAAAAAAAAAAAAAACCCAAAGATGTCAAATAGTCGATGGTTCTAGCAGCTGTGCGGCGCCGCTTACCGCCGATTTTTTCATGAAGATAATCATTATCATTATCAGCATTATCTTGGTGGAAAAATGTGTCGTGCATGCCGGCATCAACAACATGATCCCTGCCAAATCGATAAACAGCAAAATATATAAAATGTTGCTAAATTTTTTACTTTCTTTTGTATAATAAAGAATAAAACATCTAATTTCTATAAGTATAAAGTCTAAAACATACTTAACATCCAACATAACTTAGAAAATATTAATTTATTATTTGAGCATTTACCATTATAAGTAAAAAAACCAAAATTTCATTCTAAAATTTTGATCTAAGGAATGGACAGCAGAATTAAACACAACGTTGCTAGGTTTCTTATCCAAACAGCTTCACATACACAAACATTTGACTCTGGCTCTACATGCTAAATTTGTTACTTTCTTTTATAGCAAGCTACGTGGACGGGCTATACGTAGGTCAGCACCGATTGTTTTGTCATTTTGTATATATAATTGTTTTTGATGTAGTTTGTTTAGTTCGATTCTTTTGCTAGCACATTTTAGAGCTTGTTCCATTCAATTTTTGTATCATACAATATTATTAGAATACACTATCGTACTCGTATCTATACACTTAAAATACCCCGTTTGTTGGTTGTACCCAAAAGTAATATCTCTTATATTATGAAATACCATTTATAATATATTTTTAAAAAAATATATTATAAATAAAATATTGCTCCATACAATTACAAAAGAGTGGACGATCAATGCAATGTGGGTACGTTTTAATGAACCGCACCATGGTACTGTTTTAGAGATGTCATTGAGCCCTTTACTTTTAAAGAGGTCATTGATCCCTTTACGTCATATGTTAGAGTTGAAAAAGTTGCAGAACAAACGTTTCTTTTCCCTTTAACTTTATCTGTGTATTACATTGTTCTTTTTTTTTCACAATAAAAAGAACCGTATAAACATTGAAATAGTTTTTCGTTTTTCGTTTATCGTAACTTATGTTGAGCGTTTAGATCATTTTAATTTAGTATGGTTTTAGAGGTAGAGATGAAGGAGATCTTGCTTCTGACTACATGAAATATATCTATTAAATATAGAGTGTTATCATTTAAAATATTTTGAGTAGAATTTAGCCAGTAAAGGGTATCTCGGAATGTTTTCAGTTTTTGACACTCACGGATAAAATATCATAGACCTAACATTTTTTAGATTAAATAATGTTAAATGAAAGAGCAGCTTTTGAATTTCATCAAATAAAAATTATTTGTAAATGCGTCATTTATTTATAGTTATAGTTATTAAATAATCTTATTGGCTTAGTGGCGAAATTAAACATTTCGGAGACAATATATCGCCTACTGGCATTTACTCCGAGACTGACAGACTCCCTTACAATCTGGGTTAATGTCCGTTCCTCTAGAAATGGGGAGATCCACGCGCAGCAGTGGGACAACTAAGAAAAAAAGCCCGTAGTATGTAAAAGCATTCTCCTTTTCTTGCTGTGTTTGGTCAAAATAAAAAAAAACATTCTGAGACACCTTTAAATATGTCTTTTATTTTTATGTTGCGTACACAATATCATTATAGTCCATTTTTGTTTTAAGTACTATCTACATTCTTGTGTATTCATAATATATATTAACTATTGATTCAGAACTGTTTTTTTACTTTGCTAACAAATTAATATCACCCTTTGTATTATTTATAATCGATTACCATCTCCTGATTATATTTCGAAAAATCTTTAATGTGCTTTTGTAACATCTACTCGTTTTCTTTCTCAAGTCATAAGTATTTGAATTTATGGAAACAATTTTTTTTTTATACCAACAGCTCAGTGCCGGACCACAAAGGCTTTCACGGCCCTACAGTAGATCATGATAGTCCAGTACTTTTTAGTATATTGGCTCACCCCGATAATAAAGTAAGTATTCGATATTTTTGAAAAGTGTGATGACAATAAATTTACTAGATATATATTGTTAAGATCTTATCAACAGTTAGTTGCTGTTGATAAGGTTCCTTAACAAAACTATGTAACAACAAACAGATTTTCTTCTAAAGTGAATAAATGAAATAATGTTTTAGACATGTTGGACACCTATATCATTCCAAGTTCATCTTCAATTTCATCTTGGGATGTAATGGGTGTCAACCTAAATCTTAAAATCTGAAGACAATAAATTACTAAGTTATGTATTATAGAATGACTATAAGTTATCAACACAGCAACAAGCCGACAGGTATCTTTAAGGCCGGCAACGCTTCTGCAATGCTTATGGCACTGCGGATTTCTAGGGGCGGCGTTAAATAATTTCCACCAGATGACACGCCTGCTCGTTTGCTTTCCTATCCCATAAAAAAATTCGACTTATATCCTAATTCTTTCATCGGACATTTCTATATGTAACTTAGGCTAGTTACTAACTTGTTCTTTATATCCCTTACAGCTCTTGTCGTGTCCCCCGGCGATGCGTTTCGTGACGACTTCAGTGGGAGGAAAGCAGCGTCGCTTGTTACTTCGTGGTGACTCCGCTGGCGTTGTGTCTTTGTGGAGTATTGATGACGCTGCAACACCTGTTTTAAACCAAGTCCCATGTGAGGCTCTTCTAGAGCTTTTTAATGTAACACAGCAAGTTTAACATGTCTGTCTTATCACCTCCCACGTGACTTACGACTGTAGAGACAAAGCACTGTTGTCACGTGAGAGGTGACTTACGACTGATAAAGGTTAATACGTGGGTGGGAAATCTGGTATCGTAAAACTTATGGAGTACAAATAAAATTGATTTATAATGTATGTATTGATGTATGATGTTATGTATGTACAACAACATATTTGTATTGTTCGCACTTAAAATTTTAATGAATTAAGGTTGAATTTCGATTACCGGGCGACCAATAGTTCATTTTAAATTAAAATAAAAATGCATAATTGTAAAAATATATAATTACCTTCAACATTTGTTTGTCTTTAATTGTTTCAAAATTTGAATTTTATTGCAGCGTATCCGCCGATAGTGATGACAAGTTTGGATATGGCGTGGGCTGAAATGAATCCCAGTCCAGTGGGAATTTTAGACCAGTTTAGTAATCCAGATGAGCCAGGTAACCCATATTTCTTGTTGCACCTCTTGGTTTCTCTTTCGTAATATCTTGACATTCTTTACATTAAATTATTATATACTAATATGAAGTTATATTAGTCTTAAAACGAAACTAAATATTGTAATAAAAAAATATCTAAAAATATATTTATGTCTTCAATGTATATAATAATTTATGTATATATTATATAAATATAATTTTAATTTTTTTATTTGTGGTACAGTTAGGAATATTAAAAATTGTTTTATATCCTCAGAAATTAAACTGACGGCATCGATTTACCTTCTGGCGGCTAACCGTCTAGTGGTTGGTCGTGAAGACGGCTCCATTGTGATTGTGAACGCCACGCATACAGTTCAGCTGCAACTTTTACATGGAGGACACCAACAACTAGACGGTAAACATAGACAAAAACGTACGAATAAAACCTATTGTTGGGCCCTGAATACGATAAAGCTGTTAAAGCCAATAGGCTACCAGCATTAACATCTTCGAATCCAATAATAAAAAAAATAAAAAAAAACCTATTGTTATAAGAAAGTAGTTAGGTATCTATGGTTATAAAATATATAGTGGAATATACAGAGAGTATTTGAAAAACGGAACTTTTACAGAATTTCGGTGTTGATTGGTAGCATTTTTCTGTGTTACTAGTTTTCATGCGGTGATACGAAGACCTTCACCTTTCCCATCCCTTTACTTTTCTTTAACCAACTCTCTCACTGACGTAATGGTAGACCTCTTCGTGGTTTGACTGAGTAAATGTGTCTTCTATTCAATTCGCACTAACAGAATATATATCGGGTGAGAGGATTACCCAATACCTATTCTGTTGATGGGAACGGAGTAGAAAGATAGATAAATATATTCTTTATTGTACACCAAAAACAAAGTTATGCAATTATTGCTTGTGATATTTATACACAAATGTCGGTCTTATCGCTAATAGCGATTTCTTCCAGAGAAGCGTAGGGTTGACACTGTTAAAAATATATGTGTTTGATGTAGATGTTGATGTAGATTAGTGATACATTATCGTCAGAATGATTAAAAACTTAATAGCCATAAGCAAAATTATAACTATATTTAAATATGAGTTAACCGTAAATAATAAACGAATAAGGGTAGATAGTGATTTTTGACAAGCTTTTTGAAAATTGGGTGAGACTTCTCTTGTCTCGCCTGTAGTAGCAACAAATTCCATAACAACCTGTACTGTGAAAGATTGGTCAAAGAATTTGTTATAGTATTTAAATTATCTGAAATAATTCAGTTGCGAATTATTGATAATTTATATTGATTAATATATATTGCGTTTCAGAAATCTATAAATCGATAAAAAAAAAGGTTATGTTATCTTTGTATGACTTACCTTTCTAATTTGTTTTGGTTTGTTTCTAGATTGGCCGCCTCATCAGTTGTTATTGGGACACAATGGCAGAGTTAACTGCCTCTTGTACCCACACCACGTTCATCCGAGGTTAGTATAACATACATATGCTTAGATACTAAACCAGTATAGTCATCATAGGCCTCCCCCATGAAGCGTCACCTAGCCCGATCTTCAGCTTCACGCATCTAGTTTTTGCCAGTCACCCTGCGCAGATCGTCGCACCATCTAGCCGGGGGAGAGGGGGGGGGGCGTCCCACACTACGTTTACCAAGACGCGGTCTCCACAGCATAGCTCTCGTTTGCTCCAACGATTGTGGGATCTCCGACGAACGTGACCGGCCCATTGTCACTCAAGTTTGCTAATTCGAAAGGCTATGTCGGTGACTTTAGTTCTCTGGCGGATTTGTTCATTCCGAATCATATCTACCAGTATAGTGGATAAAGCAAATTAGTATTGCGTTTGGCATACATTTACAGCAAAATTAGCTGTGTATATGATTTGCGGCATATAATGGAACTACACCTGTTTGTCTTTTTACTGTCTATCTCTTTCTTGTCTGTCTTTTTCCTGTCTGTGACGTACAAGGCGAATATCAGCAAATCAAGAACTGATCATGAGAATTTTGGCAGTATTTATCTAATTTAAGGAAGACCAATGTCATTTAATGGATTGTAGCGACTGTTTTGATGGTTGTATCTTAGTTTTAATATTTTTATAAAAATTACTAACATAACATAGAGTGTTGTGTTTTACATCTCGACTACACTCTTTGTTTGAATTGTTGCAAATATTTGTTTAGTTACTACTACATTTATCTTTCGTTTTTGGCAGACGATTTAGATACTATAATATATGCTTAATTCTCACACTTATATTGATGACTGTACACGTCGACATTAGTTATAAAAAACCCAAGTAAAAAACCCAAAAAAGTATGAATTTCAAACGTGTACTTTGAACACCAATATCTTAATTGGCTTTTCGGTTGTCTTCCGTAGAGTCTACTATACCTGAAGATGCCTCGTGTTGGGGCGAAACACGTGTCGTTTACAAGATGGAAAAGTGATAATGTGTGTTTGGTGTTGTGTATAGTGGTTGGTGGGTGGAGAATTGATGGCCGATTTTCGGTAAGTTCCAAATAAATCCACTTAACCCAACGGAAAAACACACATTATTAATTTTCTGTTATTGTTTTGCTTGTCGCGGATCTTAGCTAAGTAAAACTTTTGATTGTCCATATAGCTCAATTGGCAATAACTGCGCTTCGATCCTATCATTGATCAATTGACTATGCCATATTTTTCACGTACAAGCACTTTTATCTTAATCGGAATGCTCAAATATAATTCTACTAATGTCAAAGCAAAGTTTACTTTAAAAAATGTGTCAAGTCAGATGTTTGTTTGGCACGAAAAATGATTGAATGAATGAATTCTTGCGCATTCAGAAACGTTCATAAGATTAATCTCCTTCATTCGTTCATTCATTCTTTGAATTAATGGCTTTCATTAATTCGAATGAATGAATGAACTTTCATAAGCACATTTATTTCAATGTTTTTTGTATTATGTCGCTACAATGGTATTATTTAGAACGTTATGTACATTTTATAAACTACTTTATTATACTATTGTCGTCTAGGTATGACAGATCGCACTTGGTGTCAGGCGGCATCGACTTCGCAGTGTGCTTATGGGATCTGTTTAGCGGAGCGCTTCTGCATCGCTTCTGCGTGCACGCGGGCGAGATAACGCAGCTGATAGTGCCACCTCACAATTGCAGCGTCAGTATTTTTTTTTATGAGATAGATTAATTTATTTCCATCTGCAGCAACACACATGAATACACATTAAATTATAATAACATAATCAACAGTACATACAGATGAAAATGGGCGATGGCTCAGTCAAAACCTCCACTCATTGAGAGAGAAACTGATTTTCTTCTACCGCTCGAACCTCACGGAGATGCAGCGCAACTTGAGAAACACGAGTCCTATATATAAGCTTGTGATCGACCCCACATATAAACCTACAATCTATTATCAAGCTTTATATACATAAGAATAAAAACAATACGTGACAATACCAATACTGCTGAAATCTGACTGTTATAACTTGTTGTAACATGTTTGATTCACATAGCCTTACACATTTAAGCAACGTAACATATATTAAACGTAAAGTTACTTTTAGGCCACCTAGGTGTATAAACTTATTAATTATAATTAAAATTAAATTTATTATTAATCTTTTTCAAAAAGAGGTTCACCTCTCCTAAAACTTGACTATATTTCTAATGTTAAGTATACAGTTTTCTACAAAACATTTTGAGTTAATTTACTGATAAACTTCAGATAGACAGTCAAAACTTACTTAGCCAAATTCCGTGGAAAACAAAACAGAAATCATAATATTGTGTGTTTACGAAAAAGAAGTAGAAAGTCTTTACTTACTGGTCTACTTTTTATCGAAAAACGGTCGTCAGCAAAATCCTCTGCCTCTTCACTGTTGTTAATAAAACCGATACTACTACATCAAACTATTACTACTTTTCTACACTGTTTACGACGTGTGTTTCGCCAGTCGATCGTAACAAAATAAGTTGTTTATGAAGATGGACAAACAACCATCTTCATAAACAACAAAGATTTCATACATTTTATGAAGTTACTTTATACTTTTTGAAATAAAGATGTTATGAGAAATATACATAATATGTATTGTTAATATTATTTACAGACGCGAATCCAGAAATGCATTTGCTCGGTTGCTTCAGACCACAGTGTTACGTTGCTCAGTAAGTAGAATTTAATATACATTTGAATTATGAACACTCATTACTAAAATATATGTGTGTGGGTAAGTGGATGAATGTAAAGTATAAATAAGTTTATAATATAATAAACTAAAACTTGACTTCAAGTTCTTTCAAATTGGTCAGCATTTATTTATATGATTCCCATTCACCGTTTATCCGGTCTGCATTATCAAAAATATTTTTTTTGACTTTAGTTATTGTAATTTAAGTATTTTGACCCGGTCCCTGCTAGAGACCAGTGAGAAAGTTTTCCATATAATAATTTTACCATATTAAATATGGTATTAGTCAATGGTAGCGGGTTCGATCCCCGCATAGGAATAAATATACGTATGGCCTCCGACAGGTCGAGATGGAGAAACGTCGTGTCCCACCAGGGGGACTTAGGATTCAGAGAGAGAGATGGTCTACAGATATGTATTCTGAGTCTGGTAATTCGCATTGGACAAGCGTGTTGGGTTCCTCTAAAAATGGAGAGGGCCCGTGCTCAGCAGCGGGACATATATGGGCTGTGAAAAATAAAATATGTGACTAAGAAAATTCCGTTATAAGGAATTGTTGTACTTAATAAATCATTATTTACAACTTTATATAAAACCTTAATCCCAAGTGTTAAAATCCGGCCTTTAGACATTTCTTGCCAATACGGTTTTTTTAAATATTCAGCGCTATATTGATCTGATATCGTTTGCCTCTTTTTGCAGGTCTAACTGAACGCAAATGCGTTACGTTGGCGTGGGGTGGGGTGGGGTGGGGTGGGGTGGGGTGGGGTGGGGTGGGGTGGGGTGGGGTGGGGTGGGGTGGGGTGGGGTGGGGGGGGGGGGGGGGGGGGGGGGGGGGGGGGGGG
>JASFAT010002590.1:0-10020 GCA_031353405.1 Baronia brevicornis
ACCATAGTCCCCGGGGGAGCCCGACCCCGGGACGATCGGCACGTTTTACGACTAGGCTCGCCCCTAGCCACGCATCCATTGGCACGGCAGACCGTGGATTGGCGGAGAGGAAGGGAAAGAATAGAGAAGAAAGGAAGGGGCAGGAAAGGAAATGCGGATTGGGGGGGTTACCAGACTCGGAATAAACATTTATAAATCCATATAAATATTTAATCCGATGCGGGAATCGAACTCGCGACCATTGACTCCGCGGACGGAGGGCCCCGCCACTAAGCCAATCGGTCGTCTTAAATAATAATTTTATTCGTCTGTGAATACCAATAAAATTTTAAAATATCACATAAGATAAAAATCATGTTGCGATTATGTGATAAGGTAAGAAATCACTACAAGTCCCTGTGCGGTATCCTGTACACGATAGATGTTCTTGTAATCTTGTGAGCGATCAAAGTTAGCTTGTTTTCAGACAAACTCAAACTTCTCCATTTACCTACAAACTTTTCCTATAACACTAAGACTTAAACACAGCGTTAGTCATATTGCAAAGTTAAACTGCGATTATCAAGTTACCAAAGCATTTAAGTTTGGGATTGAACATTGTATTTAATGAGTGCGACTATTCAAAATGTTTTATGTTTTTAAGTAAAATAGATATCTTTATAGTTAAATATTTCATACATTGTTTTCCCGGAGATATTTTTATGCTTGCTACTATCGTTATTACAAGTTACGACAAATGCATTGTCGTCGTCACCAATACAGCCAAAAATCTATTGGCCAATGTTCTCCCTGAAAATTGAGGCTACTACCGTAATTCGCAAACTAGGCGAGCAATTTGGTGATGGTTTATCGCACTAATATTTGTTCCTATTGTGATAGCGTCTGGCACATACGAGAAGAAATAGGGTGGCCTATTTTGTACTAAAAACCACACTGTAAGCAATATATATATATATATATATATATATATATATATATATATATATATATATATATATATTGTATCAATAGCTAATTATTTTTTGTCGATATATTTTTATGTTGCTCATAATCATGACCAATATCTTAGTTACGTCGAAGGCACATGAGTACAGCCGTCGAATCACGTCCCACAATGCGACGTTGCCTTTCGACGGACGAAACACATTTTTAACATGACAGCTGCTTGAATAAAGCATTAAATGTCCGCTGTTACAAATTTTCTTGCTGATGGTAGCAAATAGAATATCGTTAAAAGTAAGTTAACTGTCAAGACTAACTTTCCAACTTGCTCTCAAGAACTTATCTCACGGCCCGATTACATTAGACGGTCGGACCTTCTTGGCCGAGTTCAGTTAATAACAGCAAATGTAGAAACTAGTTCATTGAAATAGGTTACAATCGGATTCGAAACGTAGTGGCCGACGTTAGTACGAGCGATGTATATTTTAGTCATCAACGATATACGAGTACGGCGCTTGTTGTTTTGGATCGATGAGTGGTCAACGGCTATTTGTAAACAATGTTGCGTGTCGGAGTACATCCCCGTTCGGTAACTAAACAAGGCAAACTTTGTCGTGCATCGAACTATTTAACTAATTCAAGTACAACGGTGTAAAGTTTAAAGTGGCGTATGCATATTTGGTGTTTCTATAAGCAATAAAGGAATATATTTGGTTTAGGTCATTTTTATTTTAACTCTTTCGCTCAAAAATTTGATGATTATAAAATACGACAATGTTATACTTGATCCTTAGCTATGAAATTGCCGATTATTATAGAAAAAAAAGAGGAACGATCACAATTATGTCAGTTTATGGGAAATTCATTGAATACTAATAAAATTACCGTGAAGTTACCGCTTCATCGTGTAGTATGTAGCATGAATATATACTGAAGTCAAACTCACCGGACTAAGCGCGGTAGCTAAGCTACCACTCAGACACCGGTTTTCTGCGGGAGTGTGGTACTTCCCTGAGCGAGCCGGCCCATCCATGCTACAAATAAATAATATGCCATTCTTGACAAAGTATTCGTCTGCAGCATGGCTCTACCACTATCAAAAGTAAAACAATTATTGTGCATTTATTGGGCTTTAATGATATACTATACACGTATATCATTAACGCTTATAGAACCTATTTTAATATGTATATAAAAATATTTAAATATGTATATAAAAATATTATAATATATTAGCTAAAAGAACGTATTGTGTTCGCATAGTAGTATCCGAAATATCCGAAACCACCCTAATGATTTCGTTGAAATTTTGTGTGTATGGTTGATGAGTTTGAAAGACTACTTTTGTTCCCGGTTAGGTTCCCGACAGATGGTGCTGTTGTCCATCTAAAACAATTTTTTAATGAATTTTTCTCAAGGTTCTTCATTCAAAAGTACATACAATCCCAGCTAGACTAGGACTATGTCCAGGGTAAATAGCATTCTATAAATCATTTCTTTATGAGATTTCCATTTATGAGACCTATTGATTACTTTAGCCATTAAAATAAAACAGTGTATTCAAAAAGTACGAGAGAAAGAATTAACTAATTGGCTGTTTTATTATCATAAGCTAGCGGCAACCCACTGTTTGGCATAAGACGCGTTACCTACTCCAGTCCAGTTACACACATCCATTTTCTGTCAGCCAACCTACACCGATTGTTGCTTCATCTTTCTGAGAGCCTTCCCATACTAAGGTTGCTTTTAAATTTTCAATTAGCTAATATGTTTCTTAAATACTTGGAAAGCTTACTAGAAAAGTGACAGTGAAATGTGGTCAGACGGTACCTTAAATTCAGTTATAGAACCGAGTAGTAAAGAAATCCCAACAAGAAAATGTGAGCTAGTTCAGCCCTCATATAATAAAACACGTGGGTTCACTTAAATTATCGAATATCTACGACAACGTTGTGTGACCTAACCTACAATGCTTTATTTTTACCGGTTACGCCTCTCTATTTCTCGTGAGATACTCATAATTCAATAAATTAATCCGTTTTAGTAGCAATAAGATTCCCGTTCATTCAGTAATTAGCAAACTAAAGGCACAAAGGGCTGGTCACATTTGTCGGAGAACCAACAATCGTTAAGTAAACGAGTAGGTACTGAAGCCGACACCGCATGTTGGCAAACTTGGCGCAAAAACTGGATATGTATAGATGAAACGAACTAGCTATTAAAAATAATAATAAAAAACCAACACTCATCAACTCTAATGGTTATCGGTTCATCGACAAAAGATATCCATAATAGTATAAAAATTAAATAATTTAGTCATTTTAGTACCAATTTACGAAAGAATAGTGATCCAGCATAAGATTCTAGTTTGTTTGCGTAGAAAGCCTACGAATATAAAATATTATCGAAAAATGTATGTAAAATGTATGTATGTACATTTAATGTATGTAAATTAAATATTATCGAAAAAAGATTATCTTTTTGAAAAAAAAAAAAAACTATTTATAACTGCGATTAAATCGCAAGTTGGCGAACAACAGTATTTGTGCGTTAACATTTGCATAAAACGTATTCAGTAAAATACATTAAATATAATCACTTATTAAAACTTTTTATAAATTCTTACTTATAAATTCCTTATCTTAACTTTTTAATTTATTTAGGTAACATGAATAGTTTTAACGGTTGATAAAGAATATATTTCTGTATCTGAGTCATTTTACCGTTGCATCGGACTAGCGGCAAAATTGGAAATTTCCGTAATTTTGCTCACTCTCTTCAATCATTTTAAAATGAAACGTGAAACAAATCAGGTTTCTCAGATCGTCATAGCTGGAAGTTGTCATTTCTTATTCTATGTACTTATTTATTTAACTTACAATTTATAACAGAAATATCGTGGATATTTCTCTTATAAATTGCTGGAACTCGATGAACATGCTTCAGAATTGTATACCGGTAATATTCATCTATAACGAATAGATCTTGAAAAAATTATCAACAAACGTGGTTTTGATGAATAAAGGAATAAAGGCAAGTGCAAGTGTTCGTCATTGAGATTAACAAAGGCTTACTTACCATTAAGGTTCATAATTAAATTTATTAAAATAACATTTACTTCAGAGATTTTATTTTTTCCCTCTTGCTTCTTGTACATATGTTGACAACATATTATTAAAAAACTCAAGAATAATAAATAATAGGTGGTTTATTTATCTATTTACTCATATCGCATATAATATATTAATAGGTCTGTAAAAAAATGTATTAAAGAATACATTATGTTTACAAAATAACGTATTGTTTAATACACTATTTTTTACAGACCATGTATGGAACACAATTAGGCCTGGGGCCTACTGATTTTTATGGGGAAAGGATATTAACTTAGCATATGCGCCCAAGCGGATTGGTAGAACACCCAAACTTGGACTATATACGTCTATATCAGGGGTGAGCAACCTTTTAATCAATGGGTCAATTTCAATTTTAAAATTTTTTGCCGGACCGCACATTAAGTATATTAATAATTTATATATATACATAATTTATATATTCATAATTTATATATACATAATTAATAATTTATAAAACTTTATTTATAATAAACAAATATAAAATTTAAAAAAAGTAAAGATTTCATTTACAAAATTTTAATGCAAAATAAAAACAAACAAGAAGAGAACAGAAAAACCAAATTTTTATTGAGAAATTTGGTACTGGTTTTCGATACAAGCTGATCAATATAAGCCGGAATTGATGAGGCAGTACACGTACGCAGCTTTCTAATCGTGCAACACTCAGTCTTGATTGGTGGTCATTTTTGATTAATTTCATGGTTGAAAATATGTTTAACAACTTTAGGTAGCAATGTGTTTAAACAAATCGTCGATAAGTGTGTATCGCTTCACTAAAAATCACACAGATGCGGCGCGTTCGTATTGCATGTATGAACAAGTCGCCAACAAGTGAATAACTCGTCACAAAAAATGATATCGGTTTAGTATGTACTACCATTTTATGATTATTAATTTTATAACAATATATTGATAGGAAAAAGTCGAATTCGAAAAATAAAATAATTTCAATTTTAGAAATGCTTGGCGGGCCGCATAAACATGTCTAACGGGCCGCAAGCGGCCCGCGGGCCGCGTGTTGCTCTCCCTGCTCTATACCATAGGAACATCCCGTTGTGGAAATTTAATGTGCGAGCGTTTAAACATTTTACATTGAACATTCGGAAGAGATAAAGTTGTCAATTAGTCATAACCTAATGAATTATGTGTATATGTATATTATATTTAATTATGTTTACGTTTATTATATTTAGATGCGTCAAAAATGGAACTAATATTCTTATACACATTTTGTAACACATATATGGCAATTATTGACTTATGTCCGAAATAACATTTCGCTTTGGCTAAAAATAGTTCGAATAGAGGTCGCCTTTGACGCGACTCTTTGTATCGAAAAACAAAAGAAGACACTGTGAAATTCTTGAAAATAATTTTCTTTAACATGTTCGAGAATTCATGGAATATGTTTCCAAACGATTGAATTATAAAGTTACGTGTTAATAAACTTATGACTGACGATCTAATTAATTGAACTGACTATCTCATCCAAAGATTTTCCCAAAAAATCTTTTTACGCACCTTCAACGATATTTCCGAATTGATACGAAATTGCAACCTTCACAAAACAAGTCCACACATTTTTTAAAAGCCGATGCTTCAAGTGTTGCAGATATATTCAATGGTAGCGTTGATTGACTTCCTATTCAATAAAATAAATATACTTAATATACAAAATATATTTCTATCTTTTTGAAATATTAATTATAGTTCACTATTCAAGTAAGAATGGAAGTCATCCATTTTTTCTCGGTTGTAATTGCGACCAAGATTATCTAGTATGCGCGCCGTTGAGTGTAAGGGCCTCTCTTTACCTAGTCACTAATAGCTAGCCAGGAGGAAATAGTGTGTTTTGAATAAACGAGGCATATTTTCACTTTTACTAAACCGCAGTTTTGACACGACGACATGAGTATCTATGTATAAATAATGATATACTATGTAAAGGTGTAAAGCACCACTCATTTGGGAAAGGAACACACAAAGGGAAACTATTCATTTCATATACATTACTTTGTCTAGATTCAAGAATGTTCTGACCGTAAGACGTAAAATTCGTAGAATTTAAAGTAAACGAACTGATGAGATTCAATCTCAAATCGTTAATCATATAGTGTAGTGTTCATCATCATCAGCCTGCGGATGTTCACTTTTGTTTATAGTCCTCCTCAGAAGCACGTCAGCAGCCCGATCTTCGGCATCACACATCCAGTTCTTATCAGCTATCCTGCGCAGGTAGTTGCTTTATCTGATCAGATACGGTCTCACACTTCATTTTTACAAACGCAGATTCATAGTACTTATACAGCTACTGCTCACTGCTGGATGGCTGACCTCCATTAAAAAATGAGGGGAGATGCCTAAAACCACGTTTGGTGGTCTAAATAACGAGTATGTAATTAAAGACAATCACTATTAGCTACAAATGATACAGCTATTATCTCTTATTAAACAATATATTGTCTAATGTGACAATAGACATGACGTGCCAATTCGAAATGTATTTATCGAGTATTCGTACAATTGTGTGATTCATCGTGAATAATTACAGTTCAATCTGTTTGCTATGTGATAATTATGATACAAAGGCTTTTCATTAATATTGAAACTCTCACTAGATTGTCATGTTCAGGCGGTGCCAATAGTAACTAATTACACTTGGGGCATGTAAGTTAGAATTAGTTCCATAATACTATAATCGTATTTTTAATAATAGTCTTGAACCCTTCACATCCACAACTGTGAAAGGAAGAACTGTTTTTTTTATTATTTTCAAACACTACATTACTAATAGTGTTTTGTTTTTTTTTTATATAAATTTTAATACTGTTTAGTAAGTCCGCCGGCCAGTTTGCCATTACGGGTAAAGTCAGTTATATCACGTTGTTGACGTACGCTGACGACATACAAAATGATCTGAGTCAGCTCTACCGACACCAAACACAACAATCGTGATAAGAGGTGCAGTGATAATATACGTACGTGTTATAATCGTAGCGTCCAATTTGAGTTACATTAATCTCTTTATCTTATCGCTACAAGCAGGCAGTGCCCGCTTTTTTGTTACGTATAAAATCTACTCAGCACAATCACTTACGTATTTAGTCTCAAATCTTTGTAAACATTTATAGTAAATTTTTTACAGTTTCAACACATAATTTACAAATCATGTTTGGATTAAAAAAAATTAAGAATAGATAACAAAGACATATGTGCTTTAAGAAATTTTAGCTTATTTTTCTTTTCATGTGAAAACTCAGAGCAAGTTTGTGGCAATATAATCACCCACAGCTTTGGGCAGGTGCTACATCAAGGTCATCGCAAATTTGACGACCACTGTTGAAAAAAACATTATCTTAATTATAATTAACGAAAGTTTCGAGTACCCAAATAATATTTGTTATATAAATTGTAATCATTTTTTAACGCTTACTAATGATAATATTTTATATTATGTAACATAAAAAAATATTGTATCCTGATTGATTCGAAAAATGCAAACATATAAATCAATTGTTATAAAGACTACGATATTTTTGTAGAGTACTTATTAGAAATAGGTAGTCAACAAAAATATCGTGATTATACATATACATTTATTAGTTATAATACCATAACATGTTATTAGGCAACTTACAGGGGTGCATAACGGTATTTGTTCACGACTGATAGCTGCCCACAACAATAATTGCAGCTTAGATTGTACGGGCGTCTAGTAATTACCGCATAGTAACAAATTTTAAACACGTTGAAATGGTCTGCCCCATACAGAATGAAACAACGTATTTTGAATGGAGTAACTTCGTCGTAGGACTTAGTATTTCAGTTTAGACTACCTCTCATATGCGAGTTGTATTCGTTTCTGTAAGGAAGACGACTTTTAAAAGATGTTGAATATAAAGAGAAGAGACTATAATAATAATCAAAATCCAAAAAAACACATTAGTAATGTTTATTAAATATACATACACATGTAATATTTTCGCTTATATACCTTCGAACCTAACAAAAAGTTAGTCATATTGAAAGAAATTTAAAACTAAAACTAAAAAGTTTTAGTTTTCAAGAAATTAATTATTACGAAAGCTCTACACGCTTGGATTTTCTGTTTGTATAATACTTCAATATAACTTCAATCGCTCTCCGCATTCATCACAAAAACATCGAGTCTCATCTATCAGCGTTCCCATGACAGTTTGCACTTTTAACGAATTGCCACTTAATTAATAACAAGTTGAAACTCGCAGTTCGCCAACGTTCACTCGATCCACAACTGAGTCCGATTCTCTTAAAGCGTTGTCAGAAACTTTTGTCAGTAACATTCTGTACGGGGGGCGCATTCTATAATATATATATATCTAGTAAATCAAGTGAAACCTATCATGCCATACGTATGTAACATGCATAGTATATCAAGAACATTTATTAGGTTTTTTACAGTCAAATGACCAAATTAAATAAAAAAACCTAATTGTAAACAAAATGCACCTCTAAGGGAACTGCAGATGTAGAGTAAAGACTTAAATATTGGGAGGTGTAGAAGGAAGTAATATAATAATAGGAGAAGAAGGAAATAAAAGAAGGGAAAAGAAATTGACGTGGAAAACACTTGTATAATTGTAAGGAAATTTTTTTTAATAAATAAATAAAGTATGGTCAAGTAGATATGTTAGAAATCTAAATATTACAGAGTCCGTCATTATTACTGACGTATTTTGTCCCGGCCTTGAGCATTGAATGAGTAAATATTTACGTTAAATACTTATATTGTGCGGTGAAGTGAAACTACATAAAGCTCGCATATTTGCTAAAATCAAATACAGAATATAATAATACGATACAATATTATGCAAATACTATGGTTGGTTAAAAATATACACTTTTTGCATCATTATCAATTTTAATTAAAAATTTTATCTACCCGAGAATCTAGTCTAGCTCTCTCCAAAACTAGTTTTCTTTACCTGTAGTTGTTTCAATATAAAAACATAAAAGTAACTGTATAACAAGCATTTTTGCCAAGTCTTCTAGTCGCACATAACTCAGAACCTGAAGACAAACATCTTAAATTAGTACTGTCCCTGCCTGTAACCCTCTTATTGTGCCGAAATGTTGACACTGACAATCAATCTGCTTTACAAGCTCAAAGTCAATGGAGTATGCTCGAAGTTCCTCAGACGGTTAAAATTCGAAATTAAAAACTCCAACTTTATGAGGCACAAGTCAGGCCGCACGTGGAATAGTGTTCTCATCTCTAGTCTGGGGCACCTTAGTATCAGCTTCTTCCTTTTGACCGCATACAACGTCGGACTATTCGTATTGTCGATGACAAAGATATCACCAAACGGCTAGATTCCTTAGAACTGCAGATGGATATCTCATCTCACAGCATCTTCTATCGATATTACAATGAGAAGTGCTCTGAGGAATTGTTTCGAATAATCTTGGCCGCTGAATGCGGTCAAAGGAAAAATACTAAGGTGCCCAGACTAGAGATGAAAGACGCTATTCCACTGTTGTCTATTCATAAAGTTGGAGTTTTTAATTTCGAATTTTAACCGTCTGAGGAACTTCGATGCTACTCCATTGACTTGAGCTTGTAAAGCGATTGATTGTCAGTGTCGGCATTTTCGGCACAATAAGAGGGTTACAGGCAGGGACAGTACTAATTTAAGATGTTTGTCTTCAGGTTCTGAGGGTTATATGTAAGCGACTAGAAGACTTGGCAAAAATGCTTGTTATACAGTTACTTTTTATGAGTTTTTATATTGAAACAACTACAAAAAGAACTATTTTGGAAAACTAGGCAGATAAAATTTTTAATTAAAATTGATAATGATGCAAAAAGTGTATATTTAACCAACCATAGTATTTGCATAATGTTGTCGTATTGATATATTCTGTGATTTTAGCAAATATGCGAGCTTTATGTAACCTATAA
>JASFAT010003548.1:0-14688 GCA_031353405.1 Baronia brevicornis
GTTTGTTGGAGACCCGACAACCACTGGGTTAAACGAGTGCAGCAGTGTAGACGTTTTGGTAAACGTAGTGACGCCTCACGTGCACATAGAGTGATGATCTGCCCACAGTGGCTAGCAAAGACTGGACGCATGAAGCTGAAGTTTGGGCAGGTGGCGCGCAGTCTTAGGGGAAGACAATGTTCAACAGTGGGCTATCACAAGCTGTTAATGGTGATACAAATATTTATACTGATAAGGAAATCGGATTTGGTATTGTTGGCTCGTAAAATGAAACCTTTTTTTTAATTATCACGAAAAATAATCGACAAAATTGAAAATGAAAAGGGTAAAAATTTAGTATCTGTAAATAATAATCATTAGAGTTCACATAAAGAATTTAAAACAAAGAACGATTATGCAGTTTACTAAAAGGTAAATGTTACGTCGTCCGAATAATTCAGAGAATTTCTGCCAAGTGGCTAATAAGGGTACTAGATTTCCCGACTTAGTTTTTCCAACACGTCTAACCAGGAATTCGTAGAGCACTCGCGTAACCAGCGACTTCCCTATTAATTTACAATGTAGGTAACGTACGTTTCCTTTGTAAATTTTTTGTACTGCTTCTCTGATGAACTGCTCTTAGGTAACTTTATCGGGTAATTTAAATTAGTTGCAACTTGCACTACCTTATAGGCGTACATACAAATTGTTAGATAATACATGTAATAATATGATATGACAAATGAGCACGTTTTCTGAACGTACTTATTATAAACTTTTGTTCTTAACATGTTTTTAGAAAATTGGTATATTCAAATTCTGACATACCATAATTTTAGATGTGCTAAGTCTCGCATTTAAGGTGAAGTCTATGTTTAACAGTGAACTGCCACAGGATGATGATGGTGTTGTTGATGATGATGAAGACAGGTTTATAAAATTAAAGTGATGTGAACGTGAAAGATTAATTAAACAAGCGATCAATGAATAGGTTAAATACGTACTTACGTTATTTAGCTTGTTTATTGATCAGTATGTGAATGATTGCAGAAATTCTAGAGAAAATACAAGAATGTTATCATAATACGTTTTTGTAATGGCCTGACTATGAACTAGCGATCTTATTAAGTTAAATTTTGTTTCACGAAAAAACTAGGGAAATTAAATCTTGTTCCACATAAGTGTTTAAAATTCATAAACCAACGATAATATTAGATGAAAATTTGTTGGTAAAATAGAGCTGTCCATATTATATACGAAATAGGTTCCCTAATAAAATCATGTTTCTCATACATGACGCATGAAGATTACATAAATGTCGATTGCGATTTGACCTGTTGCTGGAACTGTCCGCGCTCTTGTTTTACTAATAATAGAAATTCAAGAAGCAAACGATTGACGTGATCGGCTTTTTATAATGTCACCTGACACACAATTGAGACGCGGTGGCGAATTGTACACGTTAGAGCAACGAATTTTTTCTTACATGCAATTCTTTGCTGGTTGTGTATCCAATTCAGAGTTTTGTGCAACTCAAATTTGAACTCTGTTGCCTGCGCCTCATACATTTTAATTTAGTACTCATAAAGAGATACTCATACATATCTACTTCGCACAATGAGATGAATGGAAACACCAACAAAATCAAAATAGTGGTAAAATGCATGCCGTAAAATATTTTCGAAAGTATATAAAATGACCCAATATAAACTGAAGCACTGTGACTAATTTGGGACTTCATAAGTAGAAACGTGAATGACATATTTTATAGTCATTTATTTCCTCAAAATACAGCAGGTTTTTGAAATGTGCAACATACTTGTTTTATTTATTAGTATTTTTGAAAATATTATGAGTTTTATGACGTTTTTTGTCTTCATTCAAAGCTCTAATATTTAAGTTTCATTTAAAACTCTAATATGCAAATAATTTTTAAAAGTATTATTAGCAATTAAAAGAAAGAAATGTAGCTAGCAATATTTTTTTTAAAAGATCTGTGAAAAAACGAATGAGTGTTGAAATTTTCTGTGGAAATTCTCTATAGGTATTAAAAGATTTTTATGGATTATATGGCAGAAGATTTTTATGAATTATATGGATTATTTTATTTGGTTCACTAAAAGATGCATGCAGGTTGATGCTAATAAACTGAGAACGATGTGATAACATAAACTAGAAGTAAGAATAAATTTCTTGAAAATAAATAAGTTATTTTAATTGCAATTACATAGGAGCAATATAATCCATGATGTAACTTCACACACCGAACTTGAAATTTATCATGTGAACATTTATGATACATATTCTCACATATATAAAACTATAGATATGTTCATACTATAAATATATGTATTTTAACATAGTTATATACATAAAAAATATTAAGGTAAAAAACATAAATATTAAAATGTATATATATTGCTAATCTTTTTATTATTAAATATTGTGGTATATTTTTTTAATTATTATGGCTTACAATGAGTATCATCCAATCTTTGTCTTTTCTACATTGTGTCAAAGCCCACCCGCGCCTGTAGAGCCACACATGATGATGATACCCTCGTGGATAGCTCTCTTTTGTTAATGAATGCAATAGATAAATTATTTCGGATTTCGGATATTTTACTTAAAGTTACTAAATAAATAAAATATCCTGAGACTCTTTTCTGTACGTTAAATGTTGCGATTTCGTAGACCTTTTCGTCCATTGTTGTAGATCCAGCCTGGTAAATACTTAACTACCACATTGGTCATGCTGGACCTCTTTACACCGTTTTAGAGAAATAGTTTTACTTGGAATAATTGGAAAAACATATGCGTCACTTTGAGTATATAAATATAAGTAGTTAACAATAGTCATGGGGTTAAATATATCTATGCTACAGTTACAATAGCGGCACAGTATTGAGCTCACGCTGTTAAACAGAACAATTTGCTGCCATAGTTATTCCTATACTCATAAAACATGCGGGTTGTTCTTTCTAGTATCAGAATCTTTTTTTGCTATTGATCTATAAACTTAAAGTTCCCCATAGAAAACAGACCATTAAATACACTTTATCCTTGTGGAATGAAGTATTATGCTGCAGTGGAAAGGAGCGCTGTTTTCATTTTTTTTTGTTTTCCTATTTTTTTTAATTCCATATCAGTAGCATATTCGTATGAATAGTTACTAATTCGAAAATAGTTGTATTACCGGCTTACGTATAGTTACGTGTAGGTCTACGTACTACTTAGGACTGGTTTAGTTTTACCAAAGCAAGTGGACACAGTGACACGTGATTCTTCTGAAAGCTTTAGAGCAGAAAGACATTAATAGAGCTGTATTACCACCGATGCTCATTATAAAATTTTGTATTTTAATTTGCAGTTTTACTAGAACAGGTAAACGATTTATTACAGCCATCGACGAACATTTCTTATTGCACAAGCGTCTTTAATTGGCTTTTTTATATACAACAACAAAATAATTTTAGTCAGTTAGTTCGGTCATACTAGGTACATTTTTATTAGAATAGCAATATATTGGCATAGCCTAGTAATAATAAAATGTTTTGACATTTTATTCAATAGACAATCATCGATAGCTTGTTATAGTCCACTACTGAAAGTCTCTTCTAAGTTGAGAGGTTTGCCCATAGTTGCCATTAGGATTGGTAGAATGGCGAATGTAATTAGGTTTCCCGTATCCCTGGCTATAAAGCTGCCCTTTGTCAGTTTGCTGTAGAATGCGCTCGTAAGGTTAATAGTTAAAGCGAGGTCATCGCATTAGTTTCCAGATATTTAAACTGCATTTCTGATTATATATACTCGATTAAATAGCTATATTAATATAAATACAGCCATAACAATCCAAATCTGGACACAGGGCTTTCTTACAAATGGGGGATGTTTCTGTAATCCATACACTTGGTCAATGGATTGGGTATAGCAAATTTGTTACCATTACACAGGTAGAGGCTGCTGTTGATCTACTGGTATTTATTCACTCCTGTAACTCCTTTTACTACTCTCACGGCAGGAAATATAATCACGTAGGATTAAAATGAAATAAGACAAAGAAATAAAAATATGAAGAGTTTTGGATACCCGTATGTTTAACGTTAGCCATCAAAAATAACAAAATCTTTGAACTTTGAAATTGGCTATATTTGTAATGAGTTAAATTATTTTGAAATAAAAACGGGGTATTAAACATTTCAAGTCAATCCGTATCAATTTCCTTCTATACCGTGGAATATACTCATTACGGTTCCGCACATCGCATGTCAGGTACTTAGTTACAAGTAACATATAAATACTTTAACTTTCTTGTTTAGGAACACTTACATTCATCAAGTCATAGATTGCACATTATTACTAGTAAAATTAAAAATATTAAAAATGCTAAAGTTTCATTATGTAAGTATTTAAAAGATTCCTTTTAATTACTCAAATATATAAATAATTTAAATTAAATACATGTTTATTATATAGTGTGATATAAAATTATTTAAAAAGCATAGTCATTTAAAACATAGGGCATATACATTGTATATCAGACCCAGACGGGTTAGTGATCATAGGAGTCAGAGAAATTGTACCTGTAATGCTAGTACTTTTTTCAGTTGATTTATGGCTAGCGTCGTGTTCAGGATAAATTTGTGATAGATACGCCATCTATATTATGTTAGCGGATTGAAATAAATAACCAATTACTTCTGTAATTAATAAATTCATCAAAAAATTAAAAATATGAAAATTACACAGAGAATATTTATACATTTATAATGAAAAAACAGAAATTTCTTATCAATATCTTAAACTAGTTAATTTTTTTTTCAGTTAATAGGTACCCTACTTTTGTCTGTAAGCTATATTCAAGTTGAAAGTGCAGAACAGAAAAAGAGAGACGCCGGGTATGGTATTGGCATTAGTCATGCGTTTGGACATGGATATGGGATTGGATCAAGTTACGGAATAGGATCAGGTTATGCTCTTGGATCGGGCTATGGTATCGGCTCTGGCATTGGGATTACACCAGGAATTGTTTCGGGACTGGGGATTGGTGGCATTGGCATTGGATCTAGCATCAACGCAGACCTGGGTACCGCAACAGCACTAGCAGCAGCAGGCATACCTACGCGCCACACATACTCCGAGGTTAATAATGGAGTACCAATAGCAGTTCCACGTCCCGTACATGTCAACGTACCGCGACCAGTAGCTGTTCCAGTTCCAGTGGGTGTTCCAATTAACCGACCTCGACCAGTGTTAGTTTCTGTGCCTCAACCTGTACCCCATGTCATTACAAGGCCAGTAGCGGTTCCAGTTGACCGACCTGTACCATACTCTGTTGCACAACCCGTACCGGTGCCCGTGACGCAAGGTGTTGGAATACCAGTACCTCAGCCAGTTGCAGTAGGGGTCCCCGCACCCGTACCTGTGAGTGTTGCACAGCCTTTACCTGTTGAAGTTGGAGTGGGAGGTATAGGAGGAGGTATTGTCGGTGCTACAGGTGGTGGTGCTGTCGTATCTTCTGGCATAGGAGTTGGATCAGTGGTGTCATCAGTAGGAGCACCAGTTGTGAGCTCGGCTATTGGAGGGGGATCCGTGATAGCTTCAGGAATCGGTCACGGTGGTCACGTGGTAGTGGCATCTCATGGGCATCATATCGACCATCCATATTGAGTCATTTCCAGATAATTAATAGGTAATATCGAGCCAAATTTTTACCTGTAAGCCAGTTTTAGGTTTTTATAAATTTTACTTCGAGTATTTAGGCTAAACAGAGGTGTTGTATGGGAAGCTTTAAACATGTCTTATACTAATGTTACTGCAAATAAATAAAGTAATTTTTAATTTTATTTTATTTCTTTTTTATCTTTCATTTCTTACTTTCAACATGTGAATAAGAAACGAGACTAGATATAGTACGTCCCAAATGTAAGGCAGCTAATATAAATCTTGGTGCCTCAAATGTTGATCTCATTTGATTCGGATGAGAAGAGCAATTGGTGATGGTTATTCTAAAAACTTAGCTGGTTTAAATTGTAACGAACCATCAATGTGCAGGATCATGATGACAGGCTTTCCTTTAAATTTTATTTTTTAGAATTTCCTTACCAAAAATTGTAAAAACGTATACTGAAATCAACTAAATAAAATATAAATTATTATATCATAAAGTATTATTGGTAATAATAATTATAATTTAAATATTTATATTGTTTATTATAATTACTAGACATGTTATGGCTTCATTGTACGATTTAATCTGTACGTCAACATTGTTGTTGTTTCGTGATGTTTAGTAGCTTACACCGCCTACTAAATAAATAAAAGTTGAAAAATAATAATTTCTTCGTTAAATATAAAAATAACGACATTATCGCGACAGAAATTAGTGAGTTTTACGTTTGTGTTCGTGTCTTCTGTGTTTGTGATCTATTATATAATTTGATGCATAAAGTGTTATCAAATATTTTATATATTAAATAAGTTATATAAAAAAAATTCTTAAATCCTAAGAGATTTTTTATATATTTATATATTAGTATTCTATGTTACCACGTGCTGTGAGTGCAGGAATTCGAAGATTTAACTACTTTTTATTCCCTTTTTTTAGCATGGGTGGCGGTGATTACTTACCATCAGGAAACTCGCTTTCCCCATTGTCTAACTAAATATAAATATTAGTAAGAAGTGACGACGGACAAAATATTTGTTATCGCGTCCTCTTTCTAATTTAGATATTGGTATATTTGATAATGTCCACTATCAACAATGTGATTAGTACTGTGCTGATAGTGCTATCAGTGACCGTCCTGGGCACAGCTGACTAACCCTAAACTGACAAAATTGTATCTTTGTGAACAAGTCGTATATCCTTACAAAAGTGTTTCGTTTTTAAGATGAGATCCCGTAAGTAACACTTGATTATTTCAGTAATGTTATCATGAATTTCGTTTTATTAAAGTGTTAGTCAATGTTGATTTCTGTGCATCGTGAAGATAAAGTTTAATAACACGGCTGGTGTAAAAACCTTAAAACGTATTAACTTGTTATATTATTTTGCGAATGTTCTTGTTTATATTCAACATTTTAGTTTTTTTTTACATTATAATATATTTTGCTTTTAGAATCTTTGTGCATTCTTGGTCTCATTTCATAATATAGGTATCGAATTACTATAATAGTTTTAAAATAATTCATGAAAAAAATTACATTTTATGTTTTATTTGGAAAACTTAATATATTAAGATTTTATTTAAAACTTTAAAATAATCAATTATTAACGCTCAAATTATTACAGAAATTCGATGTATTAAAATAGACGACAGCGATAAATATATATAACACTAGCCTTTGCCCGCGGCTTTTCTCGCGTGGAATTTGGTCTGCCACCTTAAGTTTCGTGACAGATCATTTTAAATATATATATATATATATATATATATATATATATATATATATATATATATATATATATATATATATATATATATTTTTTTTTTAGTTAATTTATGGTTATACAATTTTGGTCATAGTGGCTTCCACATAAAAGGTAGATATATGCTGTTACGGACTTTTATTTAGAACTATTCAAGACAAACAATCCTACGGTACATCATCTTTGTGTAACTCCAATGGTTTAGGCAGCGTACGCCAAGATTGCTCTCAGAGGTCAGATTTTTTTCCGACTTAATTGACATATATCGTTATATTACGACCAAAATAATTACATAAAATCATTACAAATTGTAGCCTATATGTTATTCCGGTGTATAACCTATATTACTGTAAAGTTTCATCCAGATCCGTCCCGTAGTTTTTTCGTGAAAGAGTAACAAACATACATACACAAACTTTTGCATTTATAATAATAGTAGAATAAATAGTTAATAGCCAATATAGCCTGAGCACCACAGCTGTCTTTTATAAATGTTGAGAAATTTTTAAACGTCAGAAAAAAATTTCAGTAAAAAAAGTCATGGAATAAACATAAAGACCCTAGCATTGCCATCAATATCAATATCAGCCCGCGGCAGTCCACTGCTGGACATAGGCCTCACCCAAGGCGCGCCACCTAGCCCGATCTTCGGCTACACGCATCCAGTCTCTGCCAGCCGCCTTGCGCAGATCGTCGCTCCATCTAGCAGGAGGGCGTCCCACACTACGTTTGCCGAGTCGCGGTCTCCACTCCAGCACTCGTCTACTCCAACGATTGTCGGTTCTCCGACAGACGTGACCAGCCCATTGCCACTTCAGTCTGCTAACTTGAAGAGCAATGTCGGTGACTCTGGTTCTCCGGCGAATTTCTTCATTTCGAATTCTGTCCACCAGAGAAACCCCGAGCATAGCTCTCTCCATAGCCCTCTGAGCGACTTTGAGCTTGGCGAGGAGACGGACTGTCAGTGTCCACGTCTCGGCACCGTAAGAGAGTACGGGCAGGACGCACTGGTTGAAGACTTTTGTCTTCAGACTTTGTGGTATGGGCGACGAGAAGACTTGACGGAATTTCCTGAACGCTGCCCAGCCCAGCTGTATCCTTCTGTCGGCTTCTTTCTCGAAGTTGTCTCCGTCTAATCGCACTGTTTGGCCTAGGTAGACATATTCCTGGACAACTTCGAGAACTTCACCATCGATCGTGGTCGGTTCTGGCTCAATGGGAGCATTGCCATACTTATGTCTATAATTTTATATTAGTCAGCTAGCTATCTTTTCGTGAATGTACAATTAATTTTATTGTGTATAAAATATTTGCTTTGCTTTAGCGTGTTGATTAAGTGGCGCAATTGCCGCTTTAGGAGTCAGTGATTGTGGGTTCAATTCCCATATCACTACACACATATGCATATGTATAGTCTATCAGTATTTATTCCAGCTTATATAAAAGTTTGTATTAATATAAGTTGCCTAAGCTTCTTTCAAAGTGCACCATCTAAGACAACCATCAGCTACGCACCTTGGGCTAGGCTTATGTCCAGCATTGGACAACCATAGGCTGATGATGATGATGATGATGAAGTAGCTTTCATGATGTATGAATTTATTTAAATTAAACTACTTAGATTTAACTGTAATCATTAGCAGTATTTTATTTTAAAATGAATTATCGAGTATAGTTGTTATGTAATGAATGAATAATATTTGCATTATAATTACGATACGAGTTCCTTTGTTGTCCAATGGTGCAGGAAGACCGTTGTCGATTTATTTATTTAAATTAGTTAAATGGAATTACCCTTGTTTTTTCACACACACACGCACCCGAGTGAGAAATAAAAACGAATTTTATTTATATAATTTTATTGAACGAATTTTATTGATATAATTTATTTATAATTATAAATACTTTTTATAAGTTATCAATATTAACTACTTGTATCCATGATGCAATAATGAATACACCTCAGATAAGCGCGGTGAGCTTATGTTCATTTCAGAAATCGGGACGCCTGTTACCAGCAGTGGGATATATATGGCCTTTGAAAAACAAAATAGGATTTAACTTTCATAAATCTGAAAATGTACAACTAAGCTATGCGAAAAGCACAAAAATTTTAAAGACTTTCTAAATTATATGGCTTATCATATTTTTGAGCGTACTTTTACACACTTTTCAGAATTCCCGTTTTCTTTGGAAAATATACCAAGACAGAAAAGCTTCGCTTGTTTCTCACTTAAATTTGGATCGATACTCTCAGCTCTTATTTTAATAGTAAGTATAATATATTCCCATTTAATTATGATAATTCTTAGATGATGGTTTATTGACTGAATTTTATAATGGTAGAGGCACGCTGCAGACGAATACTTTGTCAAGAATGGCATAATATTTGTCTGTAGCATGAATGGGCCGGGTTACCCGGGCAAGTACCATACTCCCGCAGAAAACCGGCGTTTGAATTGTAGCTCACCTACCACGCTTCGTACGGTGAACGGCCGAGTTTCGGAGGCCCAACACCCTCCCCTTCCCTCTACCCCTCCCATTCCCACTCCCATAATGATACTTTCCTTAAAGGTCGGCAACGCTTCCGCTCTGCCTTTGGCGCTGCGGAAGTCTATGTGCGGTGTTGATTGCTTTCCATCATGTGACACGGCTGCTCGTTTGCCTTCCTATACCATAAAAAAAATTACCACTGCACTTATTGAACTGTTTAACTTTATTTTCTATTAAAGGAGAACGAAAATCATAGTCAATGATAATATTGAGCTAGAATCAACCTTGGTTCATAGTAAGGTTTTCAAATATTACATGCATAAAAAGGACTATATTGCGCGATTGGTTGAAGATAACTTCGAGAAAGAAGCGAATAAAAGTATTCAGTGGATCTGGGTAGTATTTAAAAAGCATCGCTAAGTCTTTTCATCGCTGATACTACAAACAAAAGTTATCCTATCCTGTTTGCCTATACTGTAGATATGGCAACGGCATTTGAGAAAGTTGAACTATAATGAGAGGCGACAGGGAGACTAGACAAAAGAGTGGAGGATTTAAGGGATAGGTGAAAAGGGTTGTGCTCCAGATATCAAAATTCGTCGAATAAGGGAGAATAACAATATTTTTCTAAAACAACGTAATTGTTGTTCCTCGGTGCTATAGTATGGTATAAGAGATAATCATTATTTTTGTAGGCAACCATTCCACTTGCTTTGATACGATTTTTGAGAAGTTTTGCACTAATGATTGGACGAAACCTAAGTTTAGACAAAAATGAAGGCTAATGTATTGCTATAATTTTCTTTCAGGTATACTCAGTTCTTGCTTTGGCGCAATGCTTGGCCGCATTGAACGTGCTGCCCTCCCACTGGTCTACCAAAGATACTGATGTTATGGTATCCTACGGGGTCATCATTTGCGTTACAATCGTGCATACGATTACATTGTTCATTACAGCTGTCATGTTAGTGGGAGTATTGAGAGTAAGATTAATATATTTATTTTTGAATAATAAATTACAGGCATTATATAAAACATAATAAAATGTTTGTTATTCGCCTTAAAAATTTGATATATTTTTGTAGTAATTTTTGTTTTTTAAAATGTCATGTAGGATAACATTTCTCTTTTAGTAAAATATGTAATGTAATAAAATGTAAACATTTTATTTAGTTGTGCATTTGTCCCGCATGCCTTCCTAAATCGTTCATCCGATTACGATAAAACTTTGATGGATTGTTGTTGGCATGTTCGGGAAAGTTCTGAGATTAATACTTGGTGAAACAAAATAATTTATGTATGGATAGAAAACATTATTTTCTTTGTTCCAGGAAAAGTCCCATCTTATAAAGCCATGGGTTATCTGGGTATCGTTGCAAGTTACAGCGTCTGTTATTATGTTCATTTTCTGGAGTGTAATAAACATCATAAACAATTCCGGCGAGAACTCATTGATGCTTTACGTCATAGAATTTCTAGGACTCAGTAAGTAATTTTATAAAAGTATTTTAAAAATGCCTGATTCCTTAGTAAAAATATACTGTAATATAGTTAAGATTTTATTGTCGGTATAGTTCAACCATGTCAGTTTTTAAGCTAAACCGAAATAAAAGAAATGAAAATGCTTCAGTTACTCATGGTAAGCTAGACGTATATTAAATTTTCTAGAACTACGACATCTTATTATATTTACTTTACACTAGCTGTTATGCTGCAAGCACTGCAATTCATAAAGATTTCGCACTCCACCTTTTTTGTAAAATGGTTATACTAAACCGAAAACATCTGTGATCACAACTTACCAAAGTTTTATTGCAAACAGATAAATCGTATAGAAAAGTTCGCTCGCTAAATTGCACTTACCCAGTATGCTTCTTTGGTATGTTCTACTTTTCGTATGAAAACATAAACAATTTTTTGGTTTAATTTTCATTGTATCAAATTAAACCAAATAATTAATTATGGTTTCATACGCGAAATACACATATGTAAATTTACTATAGCTATCTGAATTACCTTTTTCAGCGTGCGAGTAACTCAATAGAGCAACATTTAGATAAATGTTAAAGGAACAAGCACATAAGGGTCAAACAAAAAAAATATTTATTTTAGTATAAATAAAAGTATTTTCGTTTGTCGTATAATGCAGGTCGTATGACACATCCGTTATTTATAAAATTTATTGGTTATTACTTGAAAATTTAGTTGTTATCTTTATCAATTCCGCTAATTCATCTTGGAGATGCGTGGTGGGCATTCCTTCATTCCAAATCGGTAAGGTCTCCTAGCAGTGGAACATATATGGGCTGTTTAATGGTGCGATAATTAACTGATAGATACAGCTTTCTTCTTATGCTGTCTAACAAAATTCCAGCCAGTTTTTATTCAAATTAACTCTTCTATGCTAGAAACTAAACAGCAAATTGCGTACATTTTAATATTGTTTCAAATTTATTATTATTATTACGAGAGAAATCATTACTACAACTTTATTTTTCAGCAATCCGTTTCTACATGCTGATGCTGGTGGCCAGTTTTTACAAGCAACTTGAGGACGAAATAGATGAGTCAGAAAGACTGAGAAGTCTTATAAGTCACGAGACTTGGTACAGTTCTGCGTGAGATACTAATGTAATATATATATATTATTATAATTTTATATATTTTTATAAGAAGAAATTATTAAAATAAACACAATTATTACACATTTCAGTTGTCACGGATTCTTTTCTTAGAGTTTTAAATATCTTTTTAAGCTACGCTAAATTTTCAAAATATCAAACTATTTTGACATGTTTTTATATGTAGCTTAAATGAGGTGGCACGTACGCAAAATTATCGTATCGTACTAACTAACTACTGACGTAATTATTGTACGCAAAATTACTACTTTCGCAGAATTATGAATAGTAAGTAGACTTTGTTGCTGCGCGGCGTTCGGTGAGGGATGTTCTGTGAGGCCAAAATTTATTTACTCCATCTTTTATTACCTACTCTCTCTCCTATTACTTCCTTCTTTTCTTCCCATTATTCACATATGTATTACTTTGAGGTAGTTTTGTAACCCAATTGTAATTTTCTTGATGTATTCTTCATACATCGATGGGCAGCTTTGGTTACGCACTAATGTTAAGTAAGTCTCATGACTATTACATTTTAATTAAAACAAATTTTATTTAAAAAATATATTTTATTTGGTATATCACTTCATAATTATCTTATATATAATTTATTATTAATCGAACAATTCAAAATGCGTAATAGTATTCACAGTCTATATCAGACATTTTTCATAAGTTAATGATTTTTAATAATTCGTTCAATTTTTAAGGACTAAATAGACCTTACAATTATAACTGTGTATACTATCATAAAATATTTATTTTATATAACATGTACCCATATAAAAATAATAGTTTATTCATAAATTAATTACACTTGTACTGTTCCACATAAATATTCAATGTATTGATATTTATTTTATAAATACTAACGGTTTTTTTTTATCGATTCAGCTGTAACTATACACTGCAGGAAGTTGGGCTTCCTCATAAACAAGTTCATGTGAATAATCCATAATCACATTTGAAAGGCAGATTAGGGATCACAAATCTGCTACCTGTTCACTGGTTTCTTCCATAGTTGTTTCGTACAAACACCAATGGAAAGACATTCTCCGGTATTCTTAGTCGGTAAAAATGGCAGTTGTTTCAATACACATAAATCGGTAAAACGGTATCATGGTGTAATATTTCAAATTACACCAAGAGACCGTGGATTATATAAAGTCTGGTAAAAACATAGGTCATAAATAAGTTGGTTGGATTTTTTGAAACTACACAAAGTAATTGATAATATGTTCTTATTACTTAAAAAAATCATACGTGCATACATATATTAAAATTTATACATTTATTTATTAAGATATATAAATACGCCCACAGTAATTATGTATACATTTTAAACCAAAGACATTAGGGTATTTCTTAATAAATTGTCAAAGACAATTTATTAAGAAATACCCTATTTATTAACAATCCTGAGTGACACTAGAGCCGTACTTATATACTTTCCAAAAGTATCAAATTTCTTATGAAAAACAATACTTGTACAGTAAAAAAATATTTATATGAATTGGTCATGAAATTGATACTAATATCAATTTAATACATCTTTTAAACATTATACAAATATAAATTAAAAGATTGTATATCCGGTCATAAGAATATACCCTTAAAACATATATATAAACCTTAAAATATATATACCCTCAAAACATTTATAAAAAATTCACGTCTAAATATTGATCCCTGTATTATATCATCGTGTGAATTAGAATCACCTTGATTTAATCTAGTCTTTAGATAGATACTAATTCTATTCTTATCCTAATTATACATTCCCTTAGAGTATATCTTAAAAGGGAATTTTAAATTAATCAAAGATAAACTTATCTATGGTAGATAAAAGTGAGGTAACTTATTCACCTATCCCCAGTTCCATATAACTTTTATAAATAAAAATTTGGCATATTCAACAGAACTGAAATAAAAATATGTAAAAGTAATTATTTAATTTTTTGAATAACTTGAGCGAAAACAGATGGGACTTATGTTATCTCTACATCCATAAAATCACTAACGGTCGCTTTTAATATTTAAGCAAAAAAAATATTATTTTTATTTATTAAGTAATATTTTTTTGTTATTACCATGGAAAAACACTAAAAGGAGATCGGGCGGATCACATATCGTTTGATTTCATCTCAAGCCAACGAGCATACG
>JASFAT010002225.1:0-87362 GCA_031353405.1 Baronia brevicornis
TTGTCAGGAATGGTTTCAAAAGTTTAAGAACGGTGAGTTTGACGTTAAAGACAAAGAACGCAGTGGAAGGCCGAAAGTGTACGAAGACATGGAATTAGAAGTACTATTGGAGGAAGATTCGTCCCAAACGCAAAAAGAACTTGCACTTACTCTACAAGTGACTCAACAAGCAATTTCACATCGTTTAAAATCGTTAGGAATGATTCAAAAACAAGGAAATTGGGTTCCATATGAACTAAAGCCGAGAGACGTTGAACGCCGATTATGCATGAGTGAAATGCTGCTTGCCAGGAATAAAAAAAGAGTTTTTGCATCGTATAGTCACTGGTGACGAAAAATGGATTCACTACGATAATCAAAAGAAGAGAAAGTCATGGGTTAAGCCCGGCGAACCATCAACATCGACAGCTAAGCCGAATATTCATGGAAAAAAACTCATGCTGTGTATTTGGTGGGATCAGCTTGGTGTCGTGTATTATGAATTGCTGAAACCAAGCGAAACCATTACTGGAGCTCTCTACCGAACACAATTGATGAGATTGAGTCGGGCACTTAAGGAAAAACGCGCCCATTACTACTCCAGACACGACAAAATTATTCTTTTACACGATAATGCTCGTCCACATGTTGCGGCGCCGGTAAAAACATACTTGGAAACACTCAACTGGGAAGTTTTACCCCACCCGCCGTATTCACCAGACTTAGCCCCTTCTGATTATCACCTGTTCCGGTCGATGGCACATGGTCTGTCTGAGCAGCGCTTCACATCATATGAAGACACCAAAAATTGGGTAGATTTGTGGATAGCGTCAAAAGATGAAGAGTTTTTTCGACGGGGTATCCGAATGTTGCCAGAAAGATGGGGAAAAGTAGTGGCAAATGATGGAAAATACTTTGAATAAAACGTAATGTACTTTTCCTTTACAATAAATTCCTAATTTTTTATAAAAAACCGCGGAAACTTATTTGTACACCTAATAGAAAACTTCGTCATGTCTTCTTGTTGCCCATACCTTAAAATCTGAAGACAAAAGTCTTCGACAAATGTGTCCTACCTATACTCTCATACGGCGCCGAAACGTGGACGCTGACAGTCCGTCTGCTAAAGTAACTAAAGTCACCGACATAGTCTTTCGAATTAGCAAACTAAAGTGGCAATGGACTGGTGACGTTTGTCGGAGATCCGACAATCGTTGAAGCAGACGAGGGTGGGAGTTGAGACCGCGTCTCGGTAAACGTGGTGTGGAACGCCTCCCGACTAGATGGTGCGACGATCTGCGGAAGGCGGCTGGTACAAAAGGGATGCCGAAGATCGGGCTATGTGGCGCTTCTTGGGAGAGGCCTATATCCAGCAGTGGACTGCAGCAGGCTATTGATTAATTGTTTTTTTATTTGATTTTTATTTATAAGTAATATAAGCCTAGTTTATTCTTCAATTATACAACACAATTTTTACAGGACTTTTATAGAAGATAAAGTCACAGTGAGGAATGTTTCGGCTACTTTTTGACGCAAATATGTTTAGAGTACCCCACTCGTAAATTACAAAAAAAAACTGGCAAAAATATTTTTCATTTATTTACATCATTTCATTGTAAATAAAAGAAAAATTTGTAAGTAATATTAACCAGGACTCGAAATTAATTCTCTACAAACACAATGTGAGACATTTTTAATATGATAATTTTACATAACTCTAACTTTATCATGACGGCCATATTACGCCGGACACTTTATCCGAACTAAAATATGAGATTGATTGTTGTGTGATGCTTTTATCATAAACGTAACAAAAATGTTGGCATTTATTTAATATCAATAATAATCAACACTTGAACTAATTAGATAATCAGTCCGGTGGGTAGTTTTTGAAATGAATAATAGTTTAATATATATAAAATAATAATCTTAGTCAACATTTAACCGATATACAACTTTATTAACTCATCTACCCCTAAGTGTAATGAACCGTGTACTATAGATTTAAAGTTTTAACATAAATAAAATTTAACAGTAAACAAGTTAAATACATTTCTCGAACTTTATATATATATATATATATATATATATATATATATATATATATATATATCTATATCAAATGATATGTATCCGCTGATTAATATCCGCAAACCCTGCATGTTTTTGCATTTATCTCTGTCTGCTTGAAACGTTAACATTGCGCATAATAACGATTTTAATTATGTTTATTATTTCAACAATATTAGTTTTTAGAAACAAATATAAGTTTTCATTTTTATTGCAAATTCCTTATTCCACTAAAGCTGACATACAAACACCCCAAGTTGTTCATAAATAATTATTTTTCCTTGAAAATAGATGACGGTGCGCGTTATAAACGTAATATTAAACCTAAATATTGTGCCTACTTATTGTGTGTATTCGTTACTCATCAAATTCATTAATATGTTTTTCAGTGCCTTCAAATTCATATCGAACGAATAGCCGAACGGAAATAGAAGTCAAGACGAGTCTATTATGCTGTCGAAACTAACATTATTTAAAAAAAATATACGTTTTAACGAGTCTACGGGGCATAATATAAAGAGGGTAATTTTGACGCGTTACTGCATTATGCCTATTATAAAAATGTTACATGGTGAACTACTCTGGTTTTGTCTCTAGTGTCGTCGTAGCCCAAATAGCTGAGACAACTAATCTTTAAGTACACATATGATAAATAAAGCTGACTTATTTTTATTTCTCCATAAGTACTATTATTCAACATTAACAGAGAAGCATTATTTTTTATAAATAAATAAAATAAAAATTATTTTGAGGTTTTATTATCATACATGAAATTAAGTTAAATCGCATCTTGTAGACCCTTAACATGCAGAGGCCGTCCTCTGGCGTCATTTGACTGCGTTGGGCCGTTGATGACGGTGAAACAGTTTAGAAACGTACTTGTTTATTCTTTGGAATTTTGTACATGTTAGCGAATCAGATGTTTAGAGTTTTAGATGAAACAGTTTAAAAACGTACTTGTTTATTCTTCGGAATTTTCTACATGTCAGCGAATTAGATGTTTGGAGTTTTAGTTTGCACTAACTGATGACAGGTTAGGACGATATAAATAGAATATAATCTTAAAATTAGGCTCTCTTATGGAAAAATACGAATACATACACATAGGTGACTATTTGTATCGGTACAGAGTAATCTGAAATGTCAAAACTACATAATCTCCTCATACAAATGTTTCCCGTGAATGAAAACCCAACGGAGAGAGAGTACCTAGGTATATAGGAATAAGCTAACACTCACCGTAGCAGTCTTTCATGTCTCTCTCTATCGTACGTCGCCGCGGCAAGGTAGTCATCGGCGATGGCATGGTGTAAAGGTGCATGTAGTGGCGGCTGATAGCGCTGCTTCCACAGCAGCTCGCTGTGGTACAGCGTTGGCGGGGGCGGTGGCGGGAGGTGGAGTAGGGGCGGGGGAGGACCGCCGCCGTACCCGTGCGCCATAACGCGCCAATCCCGTTCCTCCAACGAGCTGGAGGAGCCACCGGAGCGAACGCCGCTCACGCCCGAGTCGGACCTATCGTCCGCATCGCGCGCGCACACTATCACACAATCGTCCTCCTCGGAGGCCACGGCGCTGGCAACACCATCCGCCGCACTGGTCACTTCACTCCTCACTGCACGCACACTGTTTGCGCACGCTTCAATCACTTCCGGTTTGACGCACTCGCTTTGCTCACTAACGGCCACATGCCCACTTGCACTTTCGGTTACACCTGAAACAATGACAAATATAAAGTGAGATATTGTATCGTAGGCCAACGAGATCACTACCTACTACATAGAAGCATAGATGGTGTTGTGTCAAATCTTTCACGTGCCACAAAAAAGAACATAACTATTGTAATGTGGTTCAAAACTAGTATATTTAAATATAATAAGTACGTATCGCAAATCAGAAAATAAAAAAGATTTCACGAAAAGATTATTATATTTATCAAAAATATTTTTTGGGACCTTCAAAAATGTCGATCTAAGAACAACAGCCGTTTCCCATGAAGACAACATTGTTCCATTATATACATCAATACAATATTAGGTTAAAATATTAAATGTAAAAGACATAAAACCTGTATATAAAATGTGATCATCGTCATTGCAATTAAACGGCTTAAATTTAATAACAATGAATAGCATATAAATTATTTCATTTTTCATTATATTCCTTGTATAATTTATAACATTAGCTTATTAAAATTATCGGCCTAAGCGATACAGAAATGAAAACGATAAGCGACAATAACAATGCCAAACGTGGGCACACGCGGGTGCAATGGATGTTTGCGTTGTTGGGTAAGTGATGACGTCGTCAGGGTTGCCAATATTTTCGAAACGAAAATGTAATTTGTCACATTAGAATCAGAGTGGTAGAACGACGCTGCAGACGAATACTTTGTCAAGAATGGCATAGTATTTGATTGTAGCATGAATGGACCGGCTCGCCCGGGGAAGTACCTCACTCCCACAGAAAACCGGCGTATGAATGCTAGCTTAGCTACCGCGTTTCGTCCAGTGAGCGGTTGAATTCCGGAGGCCCAACGCCCCTCCCTCTCCCATAATGCCATTTCTTTAAAAGCCGGCAACGCTTCTGCACTGCCTATGGCACTGCGGATGTATAAAGGACTATATACTGGATGCATAAAGCCGAAGATCGGGCTAGGTGGCGCTTTTTGGGGGAGGCCTATGTTGTTCTGTACTCGAACTGTTCATTGAAACATGTCCACGTAAACCAGATTGTCCAAACGTTGGTATTTTTTTTTTTATGGGATGGAAGGTCAAAAGAGCATGCGTGACGCCTGATGGAAAGCAAGTATCGCCGCCCATAGACACTGTATGTGTAACCCATAGTATGTGTAGGCTTGTTTTTTGAAGGTGCCAATGTCGTATCGGTTCGGAAAGACCGTCGAAGGTTCTGGTTCCACACAGTGGTGGTGCGTGGAAAGTAAAAAAGAAATGTAGTTTAAAAATAGCTATTCTTAGCTTTTTCTGTTGCATGTTCATATACTTGCAACTAACTCATGCCTAATGCTGTACGGCTTGGAAGCTGGTTGGATGTCTCCGATGACGAAGGTGCTCCAGTCTGAACAGTCTCCAGTAAGAGCACAGATAACACAATTTCTCTGATAGCTAGCGTCATGTGCGTCGCCATTTATGGAAAAAAGGAAACAAGTAGTCGCCTAGGGATCGTAATTCATGAAATTTTTAAATTCAAATGGAAAAAAAATGCATCCGTTTCCATTTGAACTTTACCGATGGCGAATGTCACACCTCTCGTTTGCACAATATGCTTAAAAGGTTTTGTTCGCGTATTATTAAGTATATAGATGGAAATTAAGATAACTAAAGATTCAGTAATTCGAATTACCGTTAGATAGTCGGTTGTACATTGCCGGAGCGCTGACGTAAGCGCGTTCTGCCTCTAGACACGTTTGGAGTGGGGCCAACATTGGCTCATTCACACTACGCCCACCACGATCGCGAAAATATGCATTGCATGCGGACAAAGCCGGTTTCGATAAATCAACTAGACAATTTAGATTCTCGAAGACAATTACCAATCTCTAGATATTATTATGTATGAGGTCAAAACGAGACATTTATTTAATACGCGCTTACCTTATATTGTAAACGTGTTGCGCTTCTTAGACTAACTTACGTTAGGTGTAATTTGCTTTAGTCCATTATAAAGATGGAAAGTCAACAACTTCCTTAACACTCATCATCATCAACAGCCTGCGGCAGTCCACTGCTGGAGATAGGCCTCCACCATAGGGTGCCACTTAACACTTCCTTAACACTATCCGTGAAAAATTAAACCGAAAAAATAATATTAAATGGTGTGCATATTATTTAGTTTAAGTGTTTTTTTTTTTCGCGGATTTTAGCAAGCAGTTGTTGGCTTTTTATAGAAAGGAATCTTAACTTAAAGATTTAAGCAGGATCTAAATATAAAAGGTACAAATTTACACTTTCATATTTATTAAAAAGTGTAGCATAAATATATAAAGCCTTTTTTTAAATTTTACTATTAAGTATCAGTCATTGTAAAATATTGAATTCGATAAGAACCTTGTTTGTAACCAAACCTTGAGGCAGTTAATAAATAATTATTGCATCAGCGACTTTCACAGTCGCACGAGACGCTATGAAGACTATTAAATCGACCTTGGCGTCACAGAAGCGTGTCGAGAATAAGTTATCGGAGTCACGATTTGTTGGACCAAGTTTATTACAAGTGCCGCGGACCGGGACAGGAAGATAAAATTCGCGAGCAGATATCGATTTGCTGGTGGGTAGGATATGTTGGGACATTTAGTAGGAGCACGTTGCACGTGAATGAGATCCGGGCGGGTGGCCAAAACTCCGAATGACAGCTGACGATAGAACACTTGGCATAAAACCAGAATAAGGACAACGTGACAGAAGCACGGACGCCGTGGCTGCTAATCAGTGCTTAATTTATATGCTCATTTTCAAAGGTCAAATGTATGAATTTACCGATATTTGTATAAAACTTATTTATGTTACATATAGTGTCATATTTGATCTAAATACATATATAATAAATATAAGAAATTTAATTTCAAATTCGACACAAAATCCAAACGTAATAGCTATATCGCGTGTTGAGTAAGCAACAATGGAATTTTAATGAGAACCTGTTAACGACTTTATAATTTACATAATCGCATAAATAAATATTCATAAAGAATAAAAACAGAAGAAGCAGAATACATTCAGCTGGATACAGGGTCTGCGCATTGGAAGATTCCGTCTCGGACAGAATATAATCGCATGGTAATTTGTTTCGATACGGTTGCGGGTTTCGACGGCCATATTTAATCTGTCCGATGATTACTCACTGGCGAAACCGGTTGTCGTGGCCCGACAGGCGGGGAGCCATGTTTTCCTTTATCGAAGTGAGCAATAAATTATAATTAATCACTTAAGCTGTAATAACGAAGAATGCGCCGATACCGACCAAAATTCTTGACATGAAAGAATAAATTACAATTAGGTATGTAATGAATAAACATTTTATTACAATCGGCACCGGTTTATAGTTTAGAAGCGAACACTTTTGTATCCGAAATATAATTACCAGAAAATATTAGGTGTAAATAAAAACGTTAAAACATTCAAATCGAGGCGAATATGTTACTTACGTCATGTCAATTTATAATCTTTTAATCAACTCTACTAATGGTAAACAGTTTTTGTACATAGAAAGTAATATTGTTTTCGACGGATAAGAGAAAACTTTGTCCCTATTAGTAAGACTATTTTTTAATTACTCCAAAAATTAACCACTTCATACATAACTTTTCATAAAAAGTAAGGATAGCAATTACATATAACAGTATCTAATTATATTAAACCGTAAACGAATGTTTGTGCTGTTAGGTTTTAACTAAAAAAAAATGTGTGTATGTATCTGAAGACTATTACTGTTGGTCTTATTGAGTAAAAAACCAATAAATCGCTGTAGCTCTTAACTAGAACAATTTAATATTTCAATATCACAACTGTATATTGTATACGCTTTAGCTAATATGCAATATTCAGTTGAGATAATATCAGTTTTCACAAACAAATAACAATCGAGGGAATCTAAACAAAAGATCACTTAATGATCACAGTGATCACATGGTGGGTACAATCGGGCAACAAATAACTCCTCGGGGAAGTAACGGCCGCGTCAAACTGATGGCAGTTAAATGACAAGACAAACGCCGGGGCGGAACCGACAGGAAGTTTTCATTAGATAGGAAGAAAGACAGAGGTCTAGCGACCGTTCAGTGCTGGTTTGAAATCCTGACCCACTATTGAATTATGCATAATAAAAACTGAATATCTTGTGCAAGTACGTATAGTATCTTGTTTGAAAAAAAAAAATAGAAAATACCTCGCTTCATGATCACTTTATACGTACCGCTTAATGTACCGCAAATTTTTATTTACGCAAACATAAACAAACGAAATATTTATTCAAGCGATATACCATTTTCCGTGCCAATGTATAGATAGAGCATAATCTATAGATAATGTATAGCATAATTTATAGGCTAATGTATATAAAATCTAAGTAGAGCATAGTCCGCAATGATTTATTCGCTACATTTTAATTTGGCAGACTTAAAACATCTTTAAACACACGCTAAGGATAACATGCAAACGCCACACTATATATAGTTTCCTCTGCAAAGCCGCTGTAACATATATTCCATATTTTCTAGGACAATTAGTTTAGCTAACAAAATCAAAGTATCGATATCACAACACATTAGTTGAGTTACGTGAAGCCATCTCGTCTCGGTGCAATCACTAGAGCGTGAAGGCTCTGCGCTCCAAGCGTGTAATGAAGCACTTCCACTCGGACAATAGCCGTTAGTTATAAGTACATATAGCAATGATAGCTTTCTTAGTGGAACTATAAAGCAATAACGAAACGTTATTGCCAGCAATGTCGTTTTAATAATTGACCTCATCTATCATATTTTACCGTACCTTTTATTCTACCTACGTACACGATTCGGTTGTTATAGTAATATTTTTATGGTATAGGTAATGACTTGAAGTTTATCTTACATAACGCGTGTATCTAGACACATATTAACACAGAAAAGTAATTTTCGTTTGTTATATGATTGAATTTAATCTGATTATACGCAATATTGCAAAATCATTACAATTAAACATGAATCTAAAACTACCAGAACAGAAGAGAATTATTCACATTAATTAAATTCACGGGACCTTCAGTTATTTATTATTTATCTATCTAAATATAAGAGTTTGTTAAAATGAATATTTTACATAATTATTTAATTTTGAACTAAAACTAAAAAAAATCATTGAATACAACGAGGTATCGTATTTTTTCCCCACGAGCTGAATATATTTTTAGAAAAAATGTACATGTGTTGTGATTTCATTTACATTTCGTAAATTGTGCAACGCACCTTGTGCACCCTAGCTACTACTACTAATGATTGATTTAAGAGCGAAGAAAGCGGACAATCTACCTGGCTTGTTACAAAAATAATCTGCACATTCGTGATAAACATTTTCCAACTATTCAGTTAAAAAAATATTTGCTAACAGTACAACTGCTTTATATTCTATCGAACTGTCTCGACTTGATTCTACGGTAATATAAAACAAGATGGCGCTACGGGTAGCTAATAGATTTTTGTGTGGAGAATAAATCATGAACCATTATCAGAACTGTAAAAGTGGAGGGAATTATCACTACGTACTATTAAAAATTGTTAAATAACAATTTAAATAATTTTATAACAAGTAAATTGAAATTTAGCACTAAATTTAAGTAGGTATTTTTGGAATCGTAAATGACTAATGGAAAGCATAAACTTAAATAAGATAGTAAATCTTAATAACAAAAGAACTAAAGATAAGTAAGCCGAGCGATAAGGTGGTGTGTTTCCCAGGAACAATATATCACTCTAAAAGTATTCAAGTAATTTCGACTAAAAGATCACACGAATACATGTACTAGTTTGTTGGTGTTTAAAAATTTAATATCAGCTGCATTTAAAGAACGTTATCGAATACAAGTTGTGAAAGGTTTTGTTCTTTGACCTCATTTGCTGCATAACCGGATTTTCCACACTTAAACATCGCTTATATAAATACTATTTAATATTAAATGTACTTTACTAAATCACGTTATATATATGTATATATATATATATATATATATATATATATATATATATATATATATATATATATATATATATATATATATATAAATAGCAAAACTTTTTTACTCACTTCTCTGGTATGCAGTTTTTCTTTATACTATCGATTTGTAGTCACAGTAAAACCACAAAACCACAAAATAATCTTGACTGTAAATAATATGAAGCTGACCAATCACTGAGATTAAGTCACTTATCACAGACCAATCCAAGATCCAAATTAAGACAGACACTCCTTCATGAAAGACAGTTGACGATTTAAAAAATATATCCCAATGAAGCGGTTAGGAAATTGAAACAACCTAGCATTCACCTGCACACACACACACTACAACACTCTATACAATATTCTCACGTATACTAACTAATAACACTAATATAATTCGTTGTGAACGATACAAACGTGCAACGCCATTAATAGCGCACAAAGAACTAAAACGCGGGGAAGTGGCGGTCGAAGTAAAGAGGGGAGGGTTAGCGGGGGGCATACTCCGCCGCGCCAGCTCGCAGCGACGTAGCAAGCAACGTAGCAACAAGTGAACGGAGGCACGGATATAAGGCGAATGGGGGGTTGGGGTGTATGTATATGGGGTCTCCCCCCGCACCTACAAGGAGCGCGCACCTGACGACTATGCATATCAACTGTTCGACACACTACGAATAACAGGAAGAGCAGATGTCAATAATCATAAGCGACCATCACGATAATGTTACACAAGTCTTAATCCTATTCGTCAATTACATTCGTCGTATGACTTATTATCTTCAGCCACTGTTAGAGCAAAAATATTTACATTTCTGGTTTATCAATTAAATAATTGAGGAAGAATACTTACCTGCTCACCAAAAATCTATTTCATTTAGCATTTTTATTACCGTAATGGTTTTTAAAATATAAACACAAAATACCTACCTAAGTTATGCTCCTTTAGATTAGTTCATTAAATATTTCTCATACTAAATGCAAATGTTTTTATAAATTAAATTATTTTATTTTGTACAGACCGTAGGAATAATGTATGTTAGCATTCGATTGAAGTACGAGTGACGTAAAAAATGAATTCTCTTAGAACTATGAACTCACAGGTGATACATTTAGAATTGAAAATTTCCGTTACCGATTACTATTTTTACTATAAGTAGACGATATATAATATAAGTTACCTTTGTCAAATAACAACAAAGAAAACCTGAGTGTCGGTTTAGGTATAAACAAATGCGAGTTAAAAGCATTCAATAAAATAACAACAATGTTTGCTATTACGATGCTATCTCCTAATAATAATATTTTAATTAATACTTTTACCATTTTTGTGGAATATTTCACAGAGAAGATAAATATTTCTATCGTTAATACTCGTATATATATTTATTTCTCGTTATAGTTCTATTATACTAATAGAAAACAACGTAACGTCTTAATATTTATTTTTAATGTAATGATTGATATATGGTTTCATAATATTTTATTAATGTTGCATACATTTGAAACTGGTTCACGTATTTTATATTTAACCTTGACGTAGGTATGTATATATATATATATATATATATATATATATATATATATATATATATATATATATATATATATATATATATATATATATATCAATAAGAATTAAAAGAAAAGAAGCTGTTAAATAGCGTTCTAAAATAGGCACACATAAACAAATATCGATCGTTGACCAACATTACAAGAATGTTTGAACGCGCTAACAATTTGGCAGTACTCCAAGCATTCGACGACAATCTATCCAATCTCAATTTAGAAACACAAATAAATAATTCGAAAAGCGAAACTGACACTAGCTTAAATTAAAAGAAATTTTAGCATTCTCAATTGAAGAACAAGGTCCGCCGTCTTCTTTATGCAATGTTCCATATCGCTGGCTGGTATTAGAATTCGTAACTCCAAAAAAAAAAACATTTTTCTCACTTTTTACATTTAATGTCATCTAACGGGTAATCTTAAATCGTATTCTATGGAATACGTATTTATCTCAAAAAACACTTCTTATACCTAAACTAAGAATGGTATTAAAATTTCTCAAACTACAAAAGAAAACAAGGTTATTGTTTCTTTAAAATTTACTTATATAGACATAAGAATTCTGATGATTAAGATGAAGATATTACAATCTTATATAACTTGAACGAGGATAAAAAAGTAAACATTATTTTTTGCGTTTAGAAAGAGTAACATCATATCTACCTATTTTCAACAAGATAAACGTTAACTTGTACATGATTGCGTCTTACTTAAGTAAATTAAATATTGTAAATAATGCATCGTATCGTGTGTTCATTCGTAATCAAAGGCCTCACCATTAGGGTAGACGGATACACGAATAAATTGACAGGTAAACAGGTTAGCTACTTTTTTTCGAGTGGAAACAAACAAGGAGGTCGCATATCTGTACTGGCCTCGCTAATCGTGTTATCGGTAACACGCGAGTAAATATTGTTCTGTAATTTGAATGTATTCGCGCAATACAGTTAAAAACGTATCGACGAACTGAAACTACTTTATATGAGTCATGCTTCCTTAATGACTATTTAATATGTTTTGTTCTAAATAACTATGAAAATTGTGATAAGAAGTCAAGATAAGCTTATATCCGAACGCAATCGTGTATGCGTATAAAATCACGCTGAACCGAGAAATCGCTCTACCACTAACACATTGTATGTACGCATACAACTCCTATAAATAGATATTTATCAACCAAAGTATATTCGTACGTTAGATAACCCACACAGCAACGATCCAAGAGTGTGTAGATAGGAAATACAAACAGCAGTCGATAACCTGGTTGCAGCCACTGATAGCGAGCACATAAAGTTTTTTGAACGTAGCGCCGTCCCGCCCATCCCGCGCCGCGACGCGCCTCTAACGAGTGCTAATAATTCCCCGACGTTACAATAAGCTATAAAGTAAATATTTATTTTTACTGTTGTAACAGACCATAAAAAATTTATGATTATTGTTAATTTCATTTTTTAGTGTTAGATTAGATTAGTGTTAACTAATAGACTCAAAAATAACTGTACTTTTTTATTATAATTTGAAATAACAGTTTATATAAGCTGCGCACCCTACCCATCTTCCCATCGTACGCAGATTCCCATCTTCCCCTTGCCCCTTCTATTTTGGCAAGAAGGTATATTGTTTGTCGACATGCTTTATTCCGAATCGGTATGCTTCAAACGGTTTCAAAAGATGTATTTTCTGCAGGCAGATCGTGTATTTTAAGTAAATACTAACAATTATAAATAAAAGTACATCTAGACACCATACAATTCTAACTCGAATCATTATCGCCATTCAAATGTACGTGTATAGAACGATATACTAGATAAGGTTTATTTTAATTATATAAAATTAATTAATTAAAACATCTTGAGTCATTCGACACTCATAACAGTCATAAATAACGATACAAAACAAACGAGTAAAAATACATCCGTCGTGACCACGTAACCAGCTTGTTGAAATAAACGATAACAGATCTATGATAATACGCTATTATGACCTTCAAAGAAGCATTGTATGCAGTTTACAGTTCAGCCTCCTGTAGACTCAAATTCCTGGCTAGGTGAGGCAAAGATCGCGGGAGTTCATTACGCTGTTTCTCTTTTTAACATTTTGAAAATTAATGCATCATTACGATGTCACAAAAATTAAAGAATATAAATAAATAAAAATCAATATATATATATTCATATATATATATATATATATATATATATATATATATATATATATATATATATATATATATAAATCAACCAAGATAAAATTCACTTAAAAATGATCATGTTTTCAAGTTATACACGTATACTTTTAAATGTACTTTCTATGTTGTTTACGCAATGACTGACATAAATCAAAATATTATACCGCATTGTAATAAGGTTTATACAGCTTATATCATAAGTAATAAATATTTAAATTAAAATAATTTTAAAATTGTTATCGAACATTAACAAATGTTATTTCCAAGGGGAAAGGTGAATAAGGGTTCTGTATATAACATTTAATAGATAAGCTAAAATATAAAAAAACCTGATCGGTACTGACCTTATCGACTATCCTTTCACAATATAAACGTTACTCACATATATTACTGAAAATATTTGAATATTCAACATCAACAATTATAAAGCATCGTTAAGAATCTCCTCCCTGTTACACTAGACCAGAACAATGCGTTTGACGTCAGCAAGAGACGATAGCTTACACAGCTGCGAACTGTGTACGGTCCGATGTTACCGTTTAATTAATTTACTGTCTACTACTAGGATGAAATGTATGGCTTTTTTTATTTTGAAAATAAAACGTTATGCAATTTGCAACTTGAAATCTAAATACATTAATAAAAGTTAATATAGAGTATCTATCACCTCAAACTTTACTACGTACTCATACAATCAGTTCAATCATTTATAAGTCCAAACAAACGCAGACAGAAATTTGCAAACTAGTTTTTGAGATACTGTTTACTTTAAAAGGAATAACATAATGCTAAATAATATAACACTTTCAGTTAAAACATGTTTTAGCTTTCATTATTAAACATTTCAATGTCTTAAAAGGCGACTATAAATTATGATCTACCTCTTCAATGCAAAATGAAGGATATACTAGACCGGGGATGGCGAACCTACCTCTTACTCTAATTTACATCTACATGCCACATATACGAGTATGTATTAATTGACGTCATAACGTACCAACAAACAATCTTGACTTAGTGACAACTGGAAAAAGAATACTAAATACTTTCACAATAATTCTCTTTATTTGCAATTAGAAATAGATCTTCACTATTATACAATAATCTTAACATAAATACATTTATGACTATTTATATAAATAAAAGAACAAATGCGACGTTAGTGCGACCGCTGTTGCACACTAGATGCCAAATAAATAATATCAGTTTCATATAATATTTTAATACTTTTAGCAGAATGTAAGTAATTTAGCAAAATCTGGAATTATCTGACGAACGATTTCTTAATGAACCTTAAATTTTATTAATCTCTGAAAATAAATGCCTTGATTGATGATGTATTCAAATTATTTTGTCGCGTGCCAACAGTTTGCCATATAAAATCTAATTTTAAAATTAAATTGATTTTTATTTTATTTAGGTATAATAAAATAAGTAGTTTATTTTTTCATCGTCCTTCATAGTTTTTGAATACTTAACATCTGTAAATAATCAAAAGCATCTAATGAGCATTGATTGAGATTAATCAGAAACGAGAGTGTCTCGAGTGGCTTTCTACCTCTAATGTGTTGCTAGTACGTCACATTGATAGGTCTATCGAATATTATGATATGGGCTCAGCGCCTTTTATTAAGTTTATTAGTTTCATATATACAAATAAAAGACAAGTCCATCACGACTCGTACAGCATACCGGTCGGCGGTCGAACGTCAAAAACCACACGACACAATAAATTGTTGTCTTGTGGAGAGTAAACATTGGCGTTCGCCCGCATTCATGTATAATTGATGAGGGTTCGCAACAAGCGTGGATTCCTGGTGGTCACGATGCGACCGGGCACAGTTCCGCGCCTTGCAGCCATTTTGTGAGGCCTTCTCGTCCCGAGCGTGTATTGTGAATATTAATACGACCTTATAATGTACGTCTCACCGATCACAGATAATACCAACAATTCGGGCTGTATTAGTCAACATCCAAGTTAAATGTGACAATTGTAATGTACTCGTACAAAGAGGCGGAGTAGTATGTGATGCACGGTTAAATAAAGGCATCTTTCACGTATACTTACTAATTCAAATAACAAGCGAGTTACTGCTGAATTCCACTACGGCACACACAACTAGCCACAAAAAAGTTTCTTACCCACTATTTGCTATATTAGTTCTATAATCGCCATGAACTAATATAGTTCCCACTATATTAGTTCATGGCGATCTAGTACGGTGTGATTTTCCCGAAACCAGCTTCCTTCAGCAATATTTCCGAATCGATACGACCTAAAACAAGCCTACACATTTCTTAAAAGAGAGCAATGCTATGTCTATAGTCTTGCAGATGTCAAAGGGCGTTCTTGATCAGTTTACATCGAGCAACACGAATGCGCATTTGCCTTCTTCTTCTTCATCCCATAAAAATACTATGTCATACTTAGTACTGTCGGTTGGAAATCAGATAATATAAATAGATTAATAATACAATACAGAGTGAGTAACTCTCACTGTACTGTGTGATTGTAAACTTTTGTAAATTACCAATACCAACTAAGGTTGTTAGCTCGGATTCCCGGAAATATCAGAACTTCAGTCGGAAGTTTATTACATAATATTTGAAAAGTCTAATAATTCAAGCCCGTTTACAGTGAAATTTACTTGTTGATCGTACCCCAACCAATTTTTGAATTTTAAATCAGAATAATCACTTTACAATGGTTATTCTCAGTTGTCACCAAGAAGAGAAGAATTGTGCAATGTACAATTTGCTGAGTATAAGAAACATACTTTATTTGGTTAATTCACTTGTTGATCGTACCCCACCAATTTTTGAATTTTGAATAAGACACCAAAGAATTTTGTATTACAATAGGTGACAGCTGAGAATAACCATTGTACAATGTACAATTTACTGAGTATAAGAATACAAACACTTGATTTGGTTATGGTTGCCTTGGCAACATCGAAACAATGCGTCGGGTATGACGTACCGCTTTTGATTTAAGAATACGCAGGAATATCAAAATATTCGTATTCGTCATATATTAGAACGTACTTTTATCCCATTTGCTTGCGCCGGACGTTTAATGTAAGCATTATGAAAATTGATTCTTTAACTGTAACAGACATCTAGAGTCTGAGACTCAAAGCTATCTATGCAATTTATTATCGAAGAATAATAAAATAACCTACCAGTAACATATATAGATCTCGAATATAACAACGATAAGCGTAAAACATCAAGTCAACTTAGCCCTACATTATTACCTACCTCATTACAACTTGCCAAGTAGATTGTTACGATATTTTCTGTCATTGCCGGCCTTTAATTGGAATATTCGTGTCCCGAACACAAAAAAGGATCTAACATATATATATATATATATATATATATATATATATATATATATATATATATATATATATATATATATATATATATATATATATATATATATATATATATATATATATATAACATATATATCATAATAATATTTAAAAGATTGAAAATAGGCTCTTCTACTGACAGGTTTTTGAATTTACGCTGATAACTTGCGGTTACAACCAATATATATAGTGCAACCCTCAAGGGACTGTGCATATTTTGACGTTATAGAGAGTTGTCGTTAAATGGAGAGAAGAAAAATCTGTATTAGAAAAAGAAAAAGTTTTTTACCTCTAATTTTACCATAGCTGATATGATGACGTTGCTTGAATTTTCCGAGCCATCCTTCTGATGCTTTGAAAGAAAGTAAACCAAGTTCTTCAGCAAACTTCTCCGCCTTAGCTTTCACGATCGGCCCCGAGATAGGCATATTATTCTGGCGCTGTCGGTGGAACCATGATAGTATAGCTTGATCCAAATCTTCATATTTCGGTTTCTTTAATTTTTTAGAAGATTTTCCATCCTCCTCTGCTTGTAGAATTTTTTCTTTATTTTTCCATATTGTGGACACTGTAGAGCGACTAAATCCAAAGCGTCTGCCAACATGACTTATCTTCTCTCCCGCCTCTATTGCGCGTATCAGTAAAACTTTTTCGTCAATACACAGAGATTTTCTCTTACTTGCCATGTTTACAGTTTGAAAGTTTGTGAGCTACTAAGAATATGATAACGTATAGATAATCCATGACTCCTACTAACAACAGTCAACATGTGCAAGCAATCCCAATTTGTAAACAAAAGAAAGGATTTCTTAGAAAGATCGGTATGTGTAATGCCGACAGTCGAGTTTATTACGGGCTACGATAATAAAGCGACAAAAGAACGTACACAGCTGCGCAGTTTTTACTAATTTAGGCAACTTAAAAAGTACTTTATATTATTAAATTGCTGTCGTTATTGAGAGTGGGTATAATGCTATATAGAGTGTATTATTGTATGGGAAATTAGCTAAACCAACCAAAGCCGAGTGATATCGACGCTTTAGAGAGTTTGTCGTTAAATCGAGTGATGTTACATGGAGGTTACATTGTGTATATATACATACATATATATATATATATATATATATATATATATATATATATATATATATATATGTGTGTGTGTGTGTGTGTGTGTGTGTCACGAATAAATAGAATTGGAAAAAGTTGATTTAATTATATAATTTGGAAGGTTCTCTATACGTCGGTATAGTCAGTAATGAATTTAACGATGGCCGTCAAATGTTAGATAACGCATCGCACGAGTAAACGTATAGCGCAGGCAACGGTTACACACACGCAAGTGAGACAGCTGCTAGCATGGCAGCCGTACTTCCTGCCCACAAACCAAAGACGCATTGTTATTCCGCGCATATACTTTACGTCGCATTTTAAGAATAGCTTGAACATTCGTATTTATAAATATGCTCGCACGTCTTTTATGATTGCCACATGATGATAAACAAATGTGGGAATTGAACCTAATGAATTTTTAAACGGAGAAAGACTTTTCAACATGTCAAACCGAGACAATTTACTATGTGTTGTAAATATAAATAAAGGATAAATCGTTGACAGTCTTTAAATAAATCGTCCATACAAATTCTATATAATAATAGCACGTATAACAGTGAGAAATACTTGATAAGTCAACTAAAACATTTTTTGAGAAAGTTTTAAGTTATTACCATAATTTTTCTATGATGTTGGACACTGTTAAGAATCGTTTTTGTCGCAGAGAGCAAGAATAGAAACTGGCATGAGATTGCAGAGTCGTGATCAACCATCACGATGCGACTTTATTATGTACTAAGATATTTATGTACTAAACGAATAAAACAGTTGTGGGTAACTAGCCGTTTGAGTGTCGATGAGCGCGATAGCGAGGCACAGTTTTTGCATAATCATCCAAATTTGAAACCTCAATGTCGTGCAAAATTGTGGAAGCCAGCCACCATCCCAGAAATGAGAGGCGTTACACTGGAAATGGGCATCTTAAGGAGGACAATTATTTGTGCCGGGATAAATGATATCAAAAATGACTTCTTTGGCATTTCTAAGTATATACAAGTAATAAAAACCCCTTTGCAAAAAAAACAGGCGGTTTTGATTTTTCTACATTATTATATTAGGTATTTATTATTATATTATATTATATATTAGGTAATAATTTAGTTGTAAAGTAATTTTACTAGTCAAACTGTGTAACTGGCACTTAATAAAGAGTCTGGGTAGGAAGAAGGTTATTTCCAAATTAGAAGCATATGATTTTTTAAAAATAATCCCTTTTTAGTTGACTTTTTACTTACTTTTCGCGAGTTTCAGGCAAATAAAACTGACTTCTTGTTATTTTTAGTAAAATAATTTATGTTGGTCGCCCCATATTGCCGTATTGCAACTGAAAACAGATATCTTTGTGTCTATCTTAATGGCAGAATTCGCGCTGTTGGAAGAGAACTGTAGCCATGTATCGCCCCGGCTTATTGGAAACAGCCACGTTAAGCTCTTCTCCATTAACGCGAACTGCTACAGGTTATCAAGGGTTTTCTTTAGAGAATATAGTGATGGTACTGGTTGTTAATTTGGAATCACGCCAAGTGTGGCCAAACTTGGTAATGTAATCTTGTGCACGAAGGATGTCAATTCCATTTTTTGTAGCAAGCTAGCTAAGCATCCTCTTCTCAACTGTTGTCACGACACCTTTTATTCCACGTCGCTGTCTTCTATCTTCATTTCTTATTCTATCATTGAAATATAACTTTGAATGATAGCACACATACTTCTTAATGCTTTAATTTTCACCGCATTTAGGCTGCTTTCTTGACTCTTCTGCCAAACCCAACTTTCACTACCGTACATCAGAGTCGGAACAAGCACCCCCTGATGAACCGCCAGTCGGGCCGTTTTAGACACATTCTGACTTTTCATAAAGAGGTACAGGGCTCTATTAACCTGATTACCAGCTTTCACTCGCTTTTCAATGTTCCTTGTTCTTCCATTAGGGACCACAAATTCGTTCAATATCGTATGGAAAGATAATTTAAGATCAACGTTTAAATCTGAAAGGATACACGGCAATACATATTATTTTAACATAACTCAGATTTACTTCTTTAATTGATTAGAAATTTTAAGTTTTGTTTACAGGACAGTAAATGATAATGATGATGAAAATTACAAAATAGTGGACTCAAATAAAAACTGAAGTATGATGACAAGAGCTTAAATCTCGTAATTCCCTTTTTTTGCAAGAGCATTGAACTGCAAAGATATAACAAACGGAAAATGTCATAATTAGGCGCTGTTGTAGGCAGTAAAACCCGAGTTGGTGTATAGGGGGTAAAGGAGGAATGCCGCCCACAAAACGCTGCGACCCTACAATGTCGCGCATTAATCGAAGTACATTCAGAGTCAAAACTTATGATTACTTATTCTTTTATTGATAGCAACAATATCCCGTTTATTGGTATAGTAAGTTACGCAGCTATAAGCTCACTGTTCACAAATTATTTCCAGCCGTATATAACAGTGATGTATTTTTTTTATCGGAGAATGGAAAAATATTTACTTGTGTATCACATTCGCAATTTTATTACAGCGATAAGCGTCTCGGATCCGATATCATATCTTTAATAAAACGTTGTAGATAGACACCGAACACGATATAAAATTATCTATTAATAAAAATACTCGTCTGATTTTTGGCGCAGTGCAACCAAGTGGCGAAGTGTACTAGACTACCGCCATAGAATTAAAATTGAGCTTGCCGGCTGGAATAAAAATCGCTTATTTCATTTATGGCTGCGTAAGCCCTCTCGACCTCAGAGCAACTGATCTCATTCATAGTATAGTGTATAAGTCTGTTTGTCGCGTTTGTCTCCCTGCCTACATTAACCTAGCCTCGCACATACAGAGGGTCGGTAGATTAAAACAGCCATAATTCACAATTATTTACGGTTATTGCATGAACATTTCTCCCTACAATTCATTAAAAACATAGACTTAGTACCACAATCATATAACAAGTAAATATAGTTTATAAATATATTTAATTCTTATTCTTATGTGCGTTAAGTATTGACGGTTTACTACATTTTGTATATATAGGCACTGACAACATCTCGGCGTTACTCAGATTTGAATTCAATGAAGGACTAGGAATATGAGCAACTAGACTAATCCAAATATTCTATATACTCATCAAATAATTTAACAAACATGGTGTGATATTTAAATTGCTTTTATGCCACACTGACAATTTATTGAATTATGTTCAAGCATAAGAAATTTTTTTCAGGTATATTGTATCGCACAAATGTAGTTAGGAAGGCAACGTCAACCCTTCTCTTACAGTATGAGGGACCACAAACAATCTTTCCGACCCTCACCCTACCCTAGTCTTCAGGCCAACTCGTTTTTATTCACGTATAAAAGAAAAACATTAATGTATTAAGTGCGTAACTAAATTCTCGCTGTTTGTTTTTTTTTTATAAAAATGCGACTAAATTGTGCAAAAATGCTTACATATATAGTATTCAAAGTATTGCCCATAGCTAGCTACAACTTTTGCCCATCTTTCTGGCAGAGCTCGAATACCGTTACAATAAGTGTTCGTCTTTTGAGGTTATCCACGAATCAAGTCATTTTTCTTGTCTCGATGTCTTCATATGAGCGGAACTGCTGATATGCCAGATCATGTGACATGGAACGAAACAAGTAATAATCGGACGGCGCAATGTCTGGGGAATATGGCGGGTGGGGTAGGACTTCCCATTTGAGCGTTTCCATGTAGATTTTAACGGGTTTGGCAACATGAGGCCGAGCGTTGTCATTCAGTGGAATCACTTTTTCGTGCCTTTGCTCGTATTGCGGTCGTTTTTCGCGTAGTGCTCAGCTCAATCGCTCAAGTGTCAAACAATCAAGTGAAGTCGATACCGTTCCCCAGTTCATAATAAACAACACCGACCGGATCACACCAAATACACATAACACTTATAAAGCATAATTTACAACAAATTTACAAATTATTGCCGCTGCATCACTTGTTCCCAGATAAAAAAATGACGCTCAACGTACCTTGGCTTCAAATTATAAGGAACCCAAGTTCCTCGCTTTTGAATCATTCCCAAAACATACAATCGCTTAAAAATGGCTAGGCGGGTAACTCTTGATACTGAAGAAAGCTGTTCTTGCGTTTGGGACGGATAATCATCAAGCAATTTCTCCAATTCAGCGCCTTCGAATGTTTTTGGCCCTCCTTCGCGCGGGCAGTGGTCAATATCCAAATCACCGTCTTTAAAGCGACGGAACGGACAACTATATTAATATTGTGATGTCTAAGCTTGGTTCATGACGTTTTGGATATGGCAAAATCGACCAACACTTGCTGCTGGAGCCATCTAATGACAAACAACGAGAACTTGGTTACGCACCTAATAAGATATGAAGGGAGGTTAAGTTTTAATTATGATTCATATAAATAGGGTGCCACTTGACTTTTGAAAATGAAACTTAAGTATTGCTTACAACCAGTTACTGAATATGGACCATTTTATATTGTTTTTATTTGTAGAGTAGCCTTGTTGGGCGTAAGATTTTTAGTTTGTATTTTGACAAATAAAATATAATGAATATTATGAATTTTTGCAAATTACTTTATAAACAAGAAATTTTGTAAAGGAATATTTAAACTACTTTTTTAAAGTGAAAGACATGTAAATTCTACCTTATTACCTTTTTACAAACCGGACAAGTAGCCTAATAAAGAAGTTTATTAAACCGGTTTTGACATAACTAAGCAAATGGTACACAACGATTTCCTTTTTAGTTTCGTTTGAGTTTGAACGCGGCTGGTTCTGCTATCAAACACCACATCGGATGTTCCATTATCGCCCGACGACCTACATTCATATCCATTCCATTTTGAGCTCAACTATTGTGATAATGGGACGTATAATATAATATTACAAGGTTTTGCAGCTTACGTATATATTTTAAAGTTTTATTTAGCAGACGAATTTTACGTCTAGAAACATTAAGTATTATAAACAACATATTAAGGAATAGGGAATCTTAAAATATTAATCAAGTAAGAGGAAAACATTTAGTCTGAGTAATACCGGAATATATATATGTATATATATATATATATATATATATATATATATATATATATATATATATATATATATATATATATATATATATATATATATATATACATTGCGTCCTCGTTCGTCAATGCAACCTATTGACGTAAGTAATCTTCGTGGCTTCTCATTTTATTTCCATTTTTAAAGTGAAATTGACGAAACGATTACGTAAACACGCCATCTCTACTTGCATTCAGGTAGAACTATTTACTTAGCAGAAAAACCATCTTCTCATATAAAAAAGGATCGCGTTCGACGACTTGGAGAAGGCAGAATGCTTAGCTGACAGTCTAGAGGCCCAGTGCACCCTCTCCACCAAATCATTCGATCATGCCCACATCTCGCATGTGGACGACGAAGTCGCGCGTCGGAACTCACTACCACCAGCGGACGAACCACTGACACCGATCTCACTCGACGAAGTTAAAAACATCATAAAGAACTGTAAAAGCCGCACGGCCCCGGGCGCTGACGGTATTAGCATGCGGGTAGTTAAACTGTTGACCTTACCGCTACTTACGATTATAGTGAACATTTTTAACGTGCTTCTCACGACCAGATCATTCCCGGATGCATGGAAAGAAGCCGACGTCATCGGCATCCCTAAACCAAATAAGCCCCGTAACCTACCAGATAGTTACAGACCGATTAGCCTCCTCAATACCCTGGGGAAAATCTACGAGCGTGTCGTTTTGAGCCGGCTCAAAGCATACGCCGAGTCCAATAACCTCATCCCAAACGAGCAATTCGGGTTTAGAGAACTCCATTCCTGTCCCCAGCAGGTCCTTCGCTTAACTGAACACATTCTTGAAGGTACATCCCAGCGTAGACCAATCAATACAGGAGCGCTTTTCTTCGATGTGGCAAAAGCCTTCGACAAGGTCTGGCACAACGGTTTGTTATATAAACTATACCACATGAGTGTGCCCGATAGACTCGTTCACATCATACGAGAATTCCTTAGGAATCGAACCTTCCGCTTTCGCGTCGAAGGAACGCGCTCCTCTCCCCGCCCCCTTAGGGCGGGGGTTCCGCAGGGATCCTGCCTCTCGCCACTTCTGTTCTCACTTTATATCGCCGACATTCCCAAGCACGCGAACGTGTCGCTCGCCCTATTTGCGGACGACACCGCCCTCTACACTTCTGATAGGGTCAAATACCGCGTGTCGAAACGGCTCCAAACTGCGGCCACTACTCTTGGTGAATGGTTCCGAAAATGGAGAATCGAGGTAAATCCCGAGAAAAGTGAAGCAATTTACTTCTCAAGGGGCACCAGTAGAGACTCCCACAAACGAGGCGGTCGACTCTTAGATATCACTCTCTTTGGCAGACCTATCCCGTGGAAAAAGTCTGTCAAATATTTAGGCGTCACCCTCGACAATCACCTGAATTTTACTAAACACATTCAAAACGCTCGATCCAAAGCGGCCTTCGTCTTAGGTCGTCTTCACCCTTTAATTAACGCCCGCAGCAAACTGTCCCTCAGACACAAGCTGCTTCTTTACAAAACATGCGTCCGGCCAATCATTTCCTACGCAAGTGTCGCCTTCGCGCACGTGCATAAAAGAAAAATAAATAAACTTCAAGTGATACAAAATCGCTTCATTCGTCGAGCCACCGGTGCTCAGTGGTTCCAGCGCAATATTGACCTCCACTGCGACCTTAACTTGCCGAGCGTCAAACAACACTTTAAAACACTCTCTAAGAAACATTTTGAGAGATCCGAATCCCATCCGAATCCACTGGTGGTACAATCGGTAAATTATTCACCCGATTTAAACGCGCGCCCGAAAAGACGACGCCCGCGTAACGTGTTACACGATCCGGACGACGAAACAGCGTCGTTCGGATCCACTCACGACACCAACACTCACACGCACCCCGGCCCTAGCCGAGCACGTAGAGTAGGGAACACTTCTACACCGGCCGCTTACACGAGATTCTCTCACGTACCCGGTCGGTTTTCACCCCCTAGACCTTAGGGTCTATGGGACTAATAGGGACTATAGTTACTAAAGTTCAACCTCCCCTACATGTTTAGTGTAGAATCATGACGAGTTTAAAATCAGCACACACACATATGTGTACCTCCGACACGGCATCAGGCCGATGGAGTCTGCGATTTGCGCAGATTCCCAATTATATTTTACTAGCCCGCGGGCTGAAAGCCCTGAATACGATAAAGCTGTTAAAGCCAATAGGCTACCAGCATTAACATCTTCGAATCAATCATATAAAAAAGGAAAGACAAGAATATGATCTCCACTACTTTAACTATTATTAAGTATACATGAAAACATTCCAAGATTATTTTATTAGTAGCTGCTTTATTTATTACACGATCAAGGTAAAATTGCATCGTTGTTATACACCAACTTGTTAGATACCAACATTCCAAGTAGTTTTATTACATATGCAAATATAGTCATCGTTGAAATGAATGTTCACACACATTACTTGTAGATTATTATTACTCATTTCCATGACTCGAAAACAATTACTTTTCATATAATGTACATTTCGTATATGTACCTTAAGTATGATACAGTTTTAAATGATGAATTTTATATTATTTATTTTTTACGAAGCAAATATTTAATATAAACGTATTTCACAAGAGCTCAGTTGGTATTTTACTTGACTCTAATTTTCTGCTTGCCAGTGTTTTGATTTCAAGTATAAAAACACGACATGATCGCAATAACGTATTCTTGTTTCAAATGTCAGATGCGTTATTTATAGTGGATGGTTTTATGTAAATTAATTAATAATATTCTAAATCATAAATATTTTAATGTATTAACATAAATATTTTATTTTAATACCAACTGCCATGATGTGTTAATTTAGCAAGTAAATATGTATACACAAACAGAACATACTTTTCACCTGTAATATAGACTGCATATTTTTGACTAATGAATCATTTACCGATTTATCAATTGTATTAATGACTTCTATTCATTAATCCGATTGATCAATCGGTATATAAACCTACTAATTAGATTCGATGAAGTGCACGCTTTAGAGTGAATCGTAATATGCGCACATTAAATGTCAGTTCATTTGGAACGCCAAGGCCAACATTATCGGGCGAAAATCGACAAGTTTTATGTAGGCCAGAGCAGCAAATGTGAGGCGGAGTACTGACGCTGTTACAGCAGAGAGCATTCACGAGAGCGTTAGTTTCGTTTCCACGTTCCAATGGCTCCGTTACTAGCGCGTTACCGCGCGTCCACTTTTGTATTCTAATAGCCGCACACAGACCATTCAAACTAGACCTGCGTCAATTCGATAGGTGGCTGCTTTAGTGCCTGACCCTTGCTGTACGAGGAGGAATGGGTGGGTCTGAGCATATTTGTCATCTGTTTTTATTCGAAGCGAGTCGGAGCGCGTGACGTGCATGACATCTGCACTCTACTTATCTATAAAACGTTTGTTGCGCAACAACGGGACATAGCGTCGCTAGCTTCGTATTCAGCAGGCGCTGTTATGCCTTCACTTTCTCAATCCACATTAAAGTTAATCTATACGTTAGAGTTCGGTAAAAAATTCTTGGCGTTATTATCAATCTTTTGTTCTAAACGGTTTTTTTTTATAATTTGACGTCTATTTAATTGCGATGCTGCCTCATATAATTAAAATGTAAGAAGTTATTAGACACTAATAAGGAATTCAAAAGAGATGGAATACCTCAGGAATAACTATAATGAAAATATTAAAGTAAGCGTGCTGCTAAAATGTTAATATGTATGTAGCATTAATAAAGTAACAAAGGGTCACGAAAACAATACACGGTGACATAATTAAAATCACAAGGGACATCAATGTCAAACAAGCAGTTGATTTTAGTCGACTGTTTGTGACTGATAAAGAGCTCACGAAGGTTAATAACGTTAGCTTATTTCGCAGCCTTGACATAGTGTTGACCGTTGTTTATTTCAATATTTTTGGGCCAATTCTAAATTTTGCGAATCACACTTTAATCACTTATAATATCATACTAAACAAAATGTATTACTTAAATTATTAATCTTACTATTGGTTTTACATAACAAAATTAATTACATAAGATTTTATTTCATTCGCTATACAAGCCCTTCTAAAGCCTACTTATGGCTCATGCATTTTCTAATTTTTATTACTTTCAGTTTTTTTATTGCAATGAATTAAAGAGTAATTTATTGCAATAAAAAATGGCTATATTTTCAAAGTGACAAATAGAAATCGGTATTTAAAAAAATGAAGAAAAAATAAACATTAACTCGACAGTTTATTGAATATGTAATACAAAAAAACATAACACGTGGAAAAAAGAGAAAAGAATATACAGAGTAATTTACACATAAATACCTTATAAAACGACCATTATCATTAAGATAGGGAAAATTTCAAGTCAGCATAAAACATCCAGAATATTCACGATGTAAGAGCAAAAAGAAATTTTCACTGAACAATGACTTGTTTTGTGATGATAAAACAGGTTGTAGTATAATGGTCTTAATCATGATAAAACAACTATCAGTTTTTTCATCCACCTAATCTGTAGTAGACAATACTTGTCAGATTAAATATAATTCAGGCATGTGATCGTACATTTGATACTGTTACTACTGATCAATTCTTTTTTGAATGAAGTTTGATGTTGTCATCAGTTTAGTCATGGGGGCAGCTCTATCTCCAATGCAGGAATACCAATCTAGTTCTAACAGAAGAATCTTGAAGTGTTATTTAGTCGATCCAAATCATTCGTTTTCATCAATGGATCAAACTTGACAATGTATTCGTGTTCTAAACTTATTACAGGTGTCCAGTACTAGTCGTAAAATTAATGATGATCTAATGTCCGTTGGTTAAAATAATGTTTATATTTCCAAGAAAGGTTGCGGAACGACGCGGAACGACGCGGACTCCGGTCGTGCTAACGTGCCCCCCCCCCTACTCTTACTCCCGCGGCGATAACAGAAATCTTGCGTATTATTGTTACCGCCGCTCACCGTCGACGCAAGACGTGAGACGCGCGGCTAATTGTGGCTTTTAACTAAAACACTCCAGGCGACAACTGCGAATGTAATCCATTTAAGTGGCCCAGATGTGTGTGATATAAATGATTTAAATGAACTACAGAACTTTACTGCAATTATTGCCCCTATTTTAATTGTTATTTAATTATATTTCATAAAACAGGTATATCAGAATGATTAGAAAAGAGTGGGAGAGAATGATTAAAACATATTCTTATAATGATTTAATTTAACAAACAGATTCTTATAATGATTTAATTTGAATTCAATAAACAATAACAATAAATAATATTTTTCCTGTAAGTAGAAAAATCTACAAGTACGCGAAATACTTTATAGCGTGGGAACTTATTCAGCGCCTATTAAATTTTAAGCACGGCACAAATTCGGATCTGGTTACCGGTTAATTAAATCATGTTGTAACCGGTCCTAGCGTTCCTGATACATACCATTAGCGGTTTAAACAACATGTTGGTAACAGTCCATTCCGTGCAGGGGTTTTGCCCATTTAATTAACGGGTATCCGGCTGGTCGGATAGTGTATCGCGTAGTAGATAGTGACATCGCGGCAATCCCGATACGAATACCGTTCCGAAACAAAAGTTACACGGGAAATTTATCATTTTCAACTTATACTTCAGGCGGCGTTATCGATTTGTAATCGAATTAGTTTTCATAGGAATTAATGAGGCAACACTTACTATTAGTGATTTTACTTACTCATGTACTCAATACCCTGAAGTCGTTGCATTGCATTATATCTAACACAACATTAATAATAATAATAATAATAATTCAAATTAAATTTATTAGAATTGTGCATCAGCAGCTTGCCATTACATACGACCTACGCGAGCAGGAGGTGCATTATTATAAATACAATCCAAAGTCAGTTCTCAAAAACGGTTGTGCAACATTATACTGAGATCGATCCATTATCACGGACCGGCACATTGTTGCCAAGCCTGATATTGTGATAGTGGATCGAACTACACGCGAGGCAATGATAGTTGATATTAGTGTTCCGCATGACGAAAATCTCATTAAAGCGGAAAAAATAAACAAATAAAATACATAGACCTCGCGCATGAGATTTCCGCCATGTGGCACGTTGATTCAACTGTCATTGTACCTATAGTGGTCTCTGTGAATGGACTTCACGGTAAAAATTTGGACGCCCATCTGTCCAAGTTAGATTTATGGCTCGTACAAAACTCCGTCGAGGCTATATGATATACATGCACAAATATTTCTGTCATTATCTCCCGCTCTGAATAAATAGGCTGTGACCATTTTTTTTTTGACCAATTGTGTGCGATATATATATATATATATATATATATATATATATATATATATATATATATATATATATATATATATATTGTAGAACAACTGATGGTAAATAATGGTAAAGAACAAGAAGGAAGCGGAAGGTGGTTGGTGCTTTAACATTAAACTGCTGACCAATTGAAGCGCAATAGCAAATCCTTTACTCAGATGTTTGTCTCCTTAGAAAGCGTTGTATTTCCGGGGATGTGCTGGCTAATTTATAGAGTGAGAAAATGTTCTTCTGTATCGTGACTGTACAGCCATATACGCGATAGAATATATTTGACAACCTTCTGAAAGTGCACCTTCAAGCCCAACAGTTTGAATAATAAAATTAATGCATGAGGCTTATTAACATTTAATTAAAAACCACGCACGAAAGAGTCTACTGCTAGACGTATTGAGTTCCAAAAAATATTGGCTGCGTAAGTTACGATGATTGTTCGACGCTTGACCGACCCACGCCATAGTGTCGAATATCATATTATGCATATTTACGTCGGAAACGCTCCGAATTTTCTATTCGTCCGAGCAACGTCTCTCTTCTCGACACCTACCTTGTCGAAAGGCCATTGGCCTGCTCCGCTACGCGTGGGTCTCACATCATATTACAAGACTACTCTTACATGCAACATTTCCTGTACACCCGTATTGTTTTTGCATTGCTTGTATTCATTATATCATTACGCAACTGCAGTGTACCATCACGAAACCTATTAATGCAAGCCCGCTAGTGTTAGTGTTGCCAAAAGCTATTAATTACGACCGGAGAATATAATATCTCGGCGGCTAATCCCCGGAGATGTCTACTGTTACCGACAACGTTGATTAATCTCTCCGGGGCCCGTTCAACTCTTTATATTCACATTTATTGTGTAAACGTGAACAACCTTCGTTTGGGTTGCTCAGCTATAAACTATTCTGCATCCACTTGCAATTAAATAATGTTGTTCAGAATAGACGTTCGAAACCTTGAAGTTTCGTCGACTCGTTCAGACCCATTTTTTTTATTGGTGAAGCAACAAAGGAAAGTGTCTGACATTGGCATCAATGAACGTGTCATTTTCACTAGCGCCAGTAGGCGACGTGAAACGCGACGCGTAAAGAAATAAAACATTTTGGATTGTTGCGACGTTCTCATCGACACGCGGGGGGAAGCGAGCGTGCGCAGAATATCGATGGAAACAACTGTTGATTTCCTTGAAACTGCGACGCGTGACGAACCAAGAATCGGTTACGGGACACCGATTAAAAACAATGCACACCAATGCTTTTTCATTAATTTGCGAGCGCCACACTACCGAGTATTTTGTTTAATAAACTAAGAGCAACCTCCGAGAAATATGACGCGATGCAAGCTATGCAGTCAAACAACGTGTATTTACTTAGGCGTTGTATAAATGGAAAAAAGAGGAAACCAGTTCAAATGATGCTACAATAATTCATAATACTATTTAAATGACAGATAAATATGAATAAATTAGTAACTGCAAACTAGTACGATGGTATAGTAAGCCATGTTGCTTAAATGACGCGTTGCTAGTTTATTTCCCTTAGTTAAAAAATGAATCACACTTCATAGAAGGCGGAGATTTAATAAATAGGTCGTTAGGAAGACGACGAAGAAGAGAAAGTAAAAACAGCGTACACGATGCAGATCGCTCCACGCCACATCCGCGTACATTTCGTTAGCAATATAAACACAAACAACGACTGCATTCCTATGCCCACAATTACTACTTATCATTAGAACAAATTCCACTAATAGTCATAATAGAAACGCGACGAGATTTATACACGTCATTTTATAATACAAACGCTTGTACTCCAAATTAAGAATTAACGTCTCTTGATTAGTTATTTTATTAGTAGTAATCAATAATAAAAAGAGTTACTAATCGAATTTTAACTTTGTGGAACAAACATTTACTTTACGCTAGAACGTGTTTCGTATTTGAACAAGATTTAAAGGACATATGAAGGTGAGCGAGCCGACGAAGGGAAACAAACCGCAGCATGCTTACGATCGTTATAAAAATAAGATATTCGTTACATATTAATAGCAGATGACACAAATTTTTCAAGGTTTTAATAATGAGGTAAATGTTCCTAACTTCGTTATTTAATCATTATTATCTGATTATATTTTTTAAATGAATAATAAGAATGTAAAGCGCTCGGGACTAGTTGCAACGTAATGTTCACAGACAGTTTTTTAAATAGACTCAGGTAATCAATCGTTAAATTTATTGTTAACAGCAATTTAGTTGAGTTGTGCCCACATGGTTAATAGAATGCAGACTCTGTATACAAAGTACGGGAGCATGCCAATAATAAAATACCTTGTATCTCAAATAATAAGGAAATTTACCATCCGTACAGTTAGATATAATTTTCAATAGGTAAAAGAAGAAAAAGTATTTATTCCAGCCACTAAAAGGAACAAAATACATACAATGTTTTTATATTAGTCGTCTATGATACTGAATCGAAATTGGCTTCCACGTCAAAATTACCTCTTAATTCTCATGTTCAATTCAATGAAACGTCACTTAACGTTTTTATATAATTATAAAACATTTATTAAGTAACTGAAGTTTATGAAAAAACATTTACCTTTAATATTTAATAAATAGAACATAAGAGGAAAGAAACAAAGCGAAATATTTTCATGTAACTAACGGACTGTATTGAGCAGTCGCTCATTAAAATTGAATATGCGTCGTATGTAAATTATCAACAAAAGCGACGGCGAGTAATATTTATTTGCAATACAATTCCGTTGACCGCGTCACCTCTGAGCAGAGGAGCACGGATATAAATTAAGTGAACATTAAAGACATGAACAAGAATAAAATGAGACGTCGTATATTGAAAAGTTTACGAGGGGCGCGCGAGCCACCGTCTACGCACACACCAGTTGGCGTGGGTTCAATTCCTGTTTGAAGTATTTTGGGAGCCATGCACTCCTCTCCCGGTGCGCCGCCGGCCTGTTTACAAATACTAGCGCGCAGGCGATTCAATTCCACAGGATTTTATAAACAGTGCCACAAGATATTGCCTGCTCGGCGCACTATGCTAGGCTTATAATAAATATATATTTCAGCATGTTTTGAATTAGTTTAAGAAATGTAAATAAATCCTTGTCATTTTCTTAATTTTTGATCCTTATTGCTTTATCGAATATCTCATGTTACTCACGGAAACAACAATTTACAAAACAGTTTTATAAAAAGAAAATTCTTTAATCAAATACACCTTTTTAAATAAACCAGATATAAATAATTGATGAATTGATTCTTGGTCGGGTCCCGTGACGGAAGAAATAAATCGAGCGAGATGGGAGCATCCGATGTCGACGAACCAGTTTTGTAAGTACCATCACCACATTCGACCGAATGGAGAACTAAAGAAAGGCATCAAAAGGTATTTTGCCATGTGAAATGAAAAAAAGATATCTGAACTGTACGTTATACGGGAATGAAAGAGCAAAAACACGTATCCAAGTTATACCTGCGCTGAACATAACCGAGCGACCCTTTCAAACATTTAACCGGACCGCTCGTAGGTATTATAATAGGTTCTTGGAACGTCTCTCGCCTGTTAATAAAATTCCCTAGATATACCATACTCCGTTGGACGACTGACAATTAAGTCAATTTGAAATGAAATCTTTTCAAGATAACTATATTTTGCACATTAAAAATACGATTCTTGTTATCTAACATACTGTTAAATACATATTGCTTTAAACCTGTTTACTTAGTTATGTACTTAATTAATGTATATTACTTTGTAGATGACCCTACCATCAAAATTATTAACGAAGCAATATAGAAAGAGCTGTACGTATAATATTTTTTTATTGTGTAATGAAACTATTACACTATTTAATTAGTTTATTACTGCACCTAAAAGTTCAATGGAAATTACGGTTTTATTCGCCGAATTTCATTTCTTGTCATAAATATGTATGTTAAGTATAACAGACCATTGATTCAAATAAAAATAAATTGTAATGATTCCATCTAGAGATCAAGTTCGTATGACGACACTTTTGCACGTTGCTATTCTAAATAAAGAACCAAAACAAAAAATAATGTCGTAAATATTTCGACATGTTTGCCCCGCGAGCGAGCGCTTATTTTACGTTTATTGCGTTCGCTCTTGATCGCATCGTGAAACGATTCCTGCCCCGAGCATTGAACTTCAGCCATTTTTAAAGAAATAGGTATTATTACAACTCAACAAACATGAATATTGATAAAAAGAAAGAAATTTAATAATAATAAGATTTATTAAAGAAGTAGAAAAATATACTATATTAGTACCAAAATAATTAAATGAAATGTTGTGCATTATGCTGCGCAGGTACGGAGGCGCTTCATGGAGGAGGCTTATGTCCAACAGTGAGGAGTGCCGCAGGCTTTTGTTATTGATGACGATGTTAATCATGATGATGCATTTAAGTAAATTTAAAACTAAAGATTTCCAAAAGTTTAGCAGGTAAACTTTAGGATCAAACAGTATACAAACATTGTAGATATCTATCTAATACTATTATAAAAAATCTAAAAGCTGTCCCACTTAGTTAATCAAGTGTTTCATTAGAACCACGGGGCGCAGCACGTGTTCAACTCACGCAAAGTTCTATTTATAGCGTTGACGTTGAAATCATAGAGAAGTTATGTATTTGACAGAACAAAGAATTCTAAATCATGAAGATTTATCCATTAGTTTTATAACAAACAAGTCAATTTAATGACATAGAAGAAAGCCAACATAATTAGACTGAAAGGCATCGAACGTAACAGGTCAAAAACGTAGTCGCACCGACTTTGGACTCCACAAAAAGAGGTCAGTGATTGCGCAGCGGGGTGGCAATGGGGTGAGGGTAGTTAAGTAGTAATAATACATTTGAAAAAGAACCCTAAAACATCTGGTGCGCATATGCGTTTGGTTCCATAGATCGAAATAATGCAAGTCGTGCTCGCAACCGCACCGGCACTTTGCCGTGGTGGTGAGTTTTTGTGCAGTAGCTTTTTGTTGTCTTCACGCTTTGTGCCCAGACTTTCAAATGTACAATGCTTTTTTTACGATAAAAGGAAATCAATACGGCGATGACGTGCAGAGCGACGAGACTAATACAAATAGAGCAATTGGTTTATGTGTGCAATTTTAGTGACCTGTCTTACTTTGTATTAATTTTGATGGCTGAGTGACTGATGTGATGTTTTTGAATGTGAGTCACATACAAAATTTAGAAAGTTAGAGCGCTGAGCCACGTAATTAAGTTGGCTCGGTTCACCCTTAGTTTGACGCGATGCAGTTCTCGGAAGATCAGCACAGATTTGGATCGGAGCCAAGCACTTTCCACGTTAAGATGTGGGGGTAAAAGTAGCACTCATAAAATCTGTAATATACATAGTGAAATAGAAATTAATGACTAAAACACGAACTGGATTTTAAATTATACATATTAATGTTAATACCAATTAATAAATTATTATATAAAGTTTAGATTTATTACATTATTGGATGAACTAATTATCGATAAACCTGCGATATCGACTGAGTGGGAACACATTACATTTTACAGGACACCATCAAAAGCCTCGTGGAAAGCATGCCAAGACGATTACATGCCGTAATTGCTGCAAGGAGAGGTCATACACGTTTTTGATTTTAATTTTTTTAATATCTTTATTTTAAAATACCATAAAAATAATCGTAGCCTTAACATTAATCACTGTACCCATAAAAATGTCCATTTTCACACGGATTTCTGTTTACATTGACTAAAACACCGATTCTAGGATTTAAGTGTTGAAAAAATTCTAAAAAAGAAATTTCTAGTCATCTATGGTGACACACTAAAAATATTAATATTAGCCATAGAAAAGCCAATGAATAAAAGATGCCCGTTTTTTTGCAAAGGAATTTATAATTTTGTATTTAATAAACATATAATCATCACATGTGAAGTTTATGTTTTTATTATAATATATAAGTATTAATAAATTTTATACTCAAAATTAATGGGCTAACTGGAACTGGAGTTAGATTTTCGAAATTAATTAGGAATCATATATTTATATAGTTATGAGAGCTAGTATATTAATAATTCACAGAATATAACAAAGTATATGTAATCCACACATAATAATGCATGACTGTGTTACCTACCAACTACGTAACTGACGTCAATGTATAAGCGAATTATTTTCCTGTCGATTTGTGTTACTCAAACGGTTCGGATCCATCTACCTGCTATGCTGCAAAGGTGCATTCTAAATTTATCACAATAGGGTAAGTTTTTTTTTGCGAAACAAAAAAAAACGTATTACAATTTAAAGTGTCGTACACTACTCTAGAAATTAGTAAAAAATTAAAAAAAAAGCTTATTTGAAATAATTTTGTGGCTTTAAAATAGATAAAAACATTACCTTACTATTTTTTAATATCGTTATCACGGTGATTGTGCAGATATACTGACGGCGGCGCGGGCAGCGATGTTGATGAGAGGTATGGGGAAAGAGGGAGGGGAGAAATCCCGTTAGGTGAAAGTAGACATCTATCTATCTACATGTAGCAGCGCTGGACCAACCACCTTTTCAGCCACTCGCATTTGATTTGATTTTATTCAATTCACTCAATAATGGTCTTATGTAGCAAATGCCGCTTTATTATTATATGGTTTTTCAGAGTTTGTCACTATAATTATAGCTGTGTTGTTTTTAGATTAGAGATGTCGTATTTTTGCGCAGCAGCATTGAAGTTTGTATTAAAGAAGACTTTAGCGCAGTATAGAAAGCTAATCACTTTCTCTTATGCAGCGCAGCGAAAATTGCTTGAGTGCAGTACAACTGAACGTATTTATATAGACGAATTCTAAAACAGCAAAGCGTCTGTCCTTCTCAATTGTTACGCATACAAGCATATCCACACTATATTAAGTAGGTATAGGTGGACTACAGATAGACAGGAATACATGTAAACGTGTACAATGGACATAGATAGCTAACACGATAAGACACGTACTACGTACTACATACGCAGATTAATACGTGTTAATGACTGGAAATAATAAGAAATCATTAAAAAAAAATTGCTTATTTTGAGTTTGTTATGTAACAATTACTAGAAATGTGCGCGAACTTTCCTTATTTACCAAAAAACTTGTTGGCACATATTTATGGTAAGACGATGTATTAACATGACGAACGGTGTACATGACGAAAGGGTGAGACATAAAACCAGAACGGCATAAAATCCATTGTATGATTTAAGTGTTAAAAAAATTCTAAAAAAGAAATTTGTAGTCTTGTGCCAATGACTATAAGGGGCCCGTTTTTTGCAAAGGAGTTATTTTTTATATATACATATATTCTCTACAACATATCTGCGTCAGAAAGAGAGGCGCTCAATCAAACTAACAAACTATCATAGATCAAAAATGTACCTGATGCAGGTGTATTGTTGCAAATCGTCGACATGCTCACTTGAGAATCTTTATGATTTCACAGTAACCAGACATAATCTGGAATAACTAAAACAAAAAATTACTCATTTGAACATTAAAATTATTCCAGAAAGATTAAATAAACGAGGTTTCATTTACATGCTATTTTGATAACTAAATATGATATTTACTAAATAATCCACTTTACTAAAAGACGATAATATGTCGACTTCGTATTACAATTTCCCAAATCTTGCTCAAGTGTTATCGATAACACCGATAATTTAAATATGTAAGAGATCACGTTTGCCTCCCGGGTCACATGAATAATATATAATTCAAATGACGAGCTACAATTATCATACAATCACTGGTCAGTCTCATGTTCATCCTACTTTGGTCTATTGTTCAAGTGAGCATTGAATCATCGTAATGTTGTTGTTATCGTTATAATTCACTCGTTACAGTTACTTGACTTTACAGATAATTTTAAGTTACTATATATATATATATATATATATATATATATATATATATATATATATATATATATATATATATATATATATATAATATATATATATTATTGTATTTTGATCATATTTGAACATTTGATATAAATTATAGTTTAACAAATATTACAGACGTTCCGCTCTAGTTTTCAAAATTGATCTGGTGATATTTTGCATGGCATGCGAACAAAATTAATTACATATTAAAAAAATAAGTAATGGTAATAAGTTAAAGATATATATATATATATATATATATATATATATATATATATATATATATATATATATATATATATATAGTATGAAACTGTAAAAAAGTTGAGGTAACTTATTTCAAAATCATATTCAACGAGATGCATACAAATGTTTTATTGAGTTAAATAATCATTAATTTCAGAAAGGTCACGATAATATATATACTTATTTTTATAATATTTGTCGATTCAAACATTCTGGTTTCGTAGTTTATACATGTTTTCATTGTTCTGTGGTTTAAACGTTCTTATGAAACACAATGATTACATTACGGTACTTATGAAAACAATCATATGTTTATTACGTAATTCTTACTCACTTGTTTTCTGAATTCGCAAAAATTACTGGAAAATATATAAAACAATGGTTGACTGATGAAAACAACAGATTTGAAAAATTGTTATAAATGTAAAAAATTTAAGCAATATATATTGCCTCCTTTATAAAATTAAATATACTTTTCCTGTGTATATCAACGATTTAAATTTGTTACTAAAACGAACTTAAAGTTAAAAAAAGAACGAAATTTTTTTAATGAAAGTATCAACCATTATATTAACATATTATTAACTAAAAATAGGGTTGTGAATAAATCTGTATTTCTGATAATACGCCCTTTGTATGCCCATACTGTTCTGGTGTAAAATAAAGAGTATATTCCGGTGTACGCAAAATAAGAGGAAGCTAAGAACTTTTGCGTTTGTTTACCAACAGAAATATAGTTTACTATTTTTTTATGGGATACGGAGGCATACGAGCAAGCGTATAACTTGATGCAAAGCAATTAACGCCGCAGACATCTACAATACCAGAAGCATCACAGATGTGTTGTCGGCCTATTGCGTCCGATTAATATTGCTATGCTATAAGAAGACGATACATATAAACATTTTCCTTGTAATATATGTCGATGAATGAAGTTTGCGATCCTATAGCAACTATTATAATATAATTAAGTTTTATTAGTAAGTCAGTTCCGCGAAAACAATAATTACCCATTGTGTGCAATGTAAATCAACTGTAAAACTGAGAACAATGCAAAAATGAGTGGAGAACTATTAAGCATTCTGTAACTTTTCTCTCAAGAAAAGAATACATAACAGTAGTTTTATTTCAATCTCTTTAATATATGACTAGGTAGAATACTATTCTTGAATCTACAAAAAAAAATAAGAGCATTTTAGTCACAATAACAAATAGAGCAGTATTTTTAGTCACAAATGGAGAAACACATTAGTATGTATAATTAATTAGTTAAAATTTCAGCAATTTGCCGTTACTGACGATACGTAATAATTATGGATGCAGAAGCGAGGGCAACCGACGTGAATGTCTGGTAGAAAGTTATGCGAAATCGCATGTAGTCGATAAAACCGGATACGAGGGGAGCGTGAAACTCGACCAACAACCATTAAAACTACTAACCTTATACCCAACTAGTATAAACATTACAATCCTTATATAACAAGAGATATAACAACAAATTTTATGAACATGTACTATGATCTAAAGAATCATGATATTTATATGTGATATGTATTTATCAAATCCCCATCATTACTCCAAAATATAATTAAACATATTGAAAGAATTACATTGTCTTTAAATTACTTACAATCCTAATAGATAAAGCTTAATAAATGTATCAAATTTTTCAATTTATATTACTGTTCATTTCTCTTTATATAATTAATAATAAAAAGAAACAAATTTTCATAAATTTAATCATCAACAATCTTAGTTCAATTATAGATATAACTTCCAAAATGGAAGATTGGTTTATGGTTTGACAATCATTACACCGAGATGTTTACGCCAGACATCTATGTATGGTCTGTGACCATATCAGTCCGCATATTTCAATTATAGATATTATATAGTCATTACAAATTTATCTATAAAACAATAGATTTCTTCAATATGTTTACAATACTTTTATTAGATATAATATTCCGAATAGAGAGATACAAAATTAAAGAAAAAAAATGTATATACAATGGTAAAATATCGTTTATTTTCAACTCATAGAATGTCAACTTGAATAGTACTTCTATTGCTTCTCGAAAGCAGTAATAAATGCGAAGATCAAATATATTCAAACACTATTATTTCTTGTACTATTTGATAAAAACTAATACCAATCACAAGAGGAAGCAGTGTAAAAGCGGATTCAATAACAAGTCGACCGTGATATTTTGTTTTATGACAGTTTTTCTATTATTGTAAACTTTTTATTCTACCTTCTATTTGAATCTTTCAGCCGAAGCCACAATAATCAATTTTATTGTTATTTCAACGGTAATGCTACAAAACAATTTATGTTTAAATATAGTTGACGGAAAAAATATCCCTAATGAATCTTATAACGGAAATAAACCGAAAAAAGACAGATCTTTGGACATACAAAAACTGGTAAATAATCATTGCACCCCATATTTATCCATAAAATCAAGGAACAAAAACTGGGCTTCTCTATGGATAATTTTATTAATTTTTTTCTGTATAAGTACGTTATTAGGGTAAATGAATATAAATTTCTTTTTTAGGATTGTTTTAACACTTGAATCCTAGAATTGGTGTGTTAGTCAATGTAAACAGAAATCCGTGTGAAAATAGACATTTTTATGGGTATAGTAAAATTAAGGCTACGAGTATTTTTATGGTACTTTAATAAAAAAAAGATTAATTAATAACGAGTATGACCTACCCCTTGCAGCAATTACGGCATGTTATCGTCTTGGCATGTTTTCCACCAGGCTTTTAATCGTGTCCTGTGGAATATGTTGCCACTCAGCCAAGATCACACGTTTAAGCTCCCTTATGTTTTGTGGTGGTCGTTGGACAGATAGTACACGCCTTTTTAGGAGGTCCCATACGTTTAAAATAATAATGTATTTATTATGTACAATAGGACCAGACCTAATGCATATAATGGTATATACTAATTATGGTATATATAATGTAGTACTATATCTGGAATGACGATATGAATAGGGCAGCTGATAGAAACTAAATGCTCGAATCTAAGAAATGGGGAAAAGGGCAACAACTTGAGAAAGGTCAAATTTCTGAAGTAAACTACTACAGTATTATTATATTTAAATTTAAAACAGGCTTATCAAATTAAAATCCAAATGTGCCAACTATTGAAAGAGATTATCATTACAAATCTCTAATATTACAACGAGAGTAATAGAGCTCTATATTTAAGCTTGTGCGTGTAAATAAATGACATACATTAGATCCGTTAAAGGGCGATGAACTTTCGATATACGGGTTCATTAATGCAATAAACGCAATCGGCGGCTAAACGCTGGTGGCAAACGACTGCGGAGACTGCCAATTATAAGTGTGTTATCGCTATGACTGGCTTGTTCATTTTACACCTTCATTTCACTCATAAAAACGTAAGAAGCAAATATTGTTTTGTCACAGCCTTTTACTGCAATAAACCTTACATAAATTGTATTTTATTATTATAACGAAGAAGAAATATCTGATCATTCTGTTACTGTTTATATCATAGTATCAAAAATTTAATCTAATCATTTATATTTGTTTTTTTTTAAAAAGTATACCTAGCTATAGCGAAAGCATAATTAAAATAATAAACGCGAAACGTAGATAAAAGTTATACGTCAGCATAAGTTTGTACCATAATAGCTACACTTAATATCCACAGTTAAAAATAACACTTTATTTAAAAATCGAAAAAACGTAAGGTATTTAAGACAACAGTTTACTTTCGAAAAGATGATGGTGCTATAAATTTATCACAGTACAACAACAACCTGATCTTAAAAAAGAGGCCGCTCACAAAAGGGATGGCGCATAAGCTTATATTAGGTTCTATTATAAATTTAAAAGCAACCTCATTTGATCGTAACATTAAAAATAATTCGTGTAAGCGTTGACTAAACAAACCGGTATTGTAACGATTACGAATTATGAAACGTATTTCATGTTAACTGTGTAGCCAATTACAATTGACTACGGTACTTTCACCGGCGACTTTCTTCCTCGCGCAAGGACTCGTATAACGTGTTCGTTTAACGTCCTCGTCATTTCAAAATGATATTGTTCATTTTAATCTCTGTATGTTTTGTCGGTCTTTTTTTAAAAAAAATTATAGTCTAATAAGTTAGTCCTTTACCAAAAATATTGTCGATAAATATTTGTTATCCACGATTGACATTTTACAGGACGTTTCTCATCACAAAATGCTAGAATTTTAATATTGTTTTTAAAAGAACTTTTCATTATATTTGTTACAATAAAGTTACTGGCTAAATAGATTATATAATTACAAAAATAGAAGTTTATCCTATACAGAGGATAATAAGTAAGGTATACAATGGAGCTGGCAGACTTTTGAGAAGTAAAATGCTCTGAAAAGATGTTCTTTGAAGAATAGTAAGTAGGTATTTAATATTATATATGACGTTATTTTATCCTTATTTTAGGTGTTTTTATTGTAGTATTAGTTTATTTTCAAACTGCAATATGAACAGAGAATGCAATCAATAGTTTAATTTATATATTGTTATCGTTATGATAAAAACGTTTCTAATACCTACCTATACTTACCATAAAACACTTCGCTGTTCCACTATTTACTATTTAATACAACGCTGAAAATTTAAACAATTTATCAAACACAATTTTCTGTTGTTACATTGAATGGATGTGCCCGTACTTAAATCATATTTGTAGAACTCGCCTACTCACGCATTAATAAGCAGGTGTTCACAAATACACATTCTATCGTAGAGTTGCGAGCATAACAGACGTAATTGCTCTAACGCACGATTCGAAGTTCAACAACATCGACAAAAAATCAAGAGACCGGTTCTCGGAGCTGCTATTAAATGGTTTCGGGGCGGTTCGTGTCATGAATATTCATTTAATTATATATACATACGTGTAAAGACAAATGAGATTCGAGATGAGGCACGCACACAAGCAACGGAAGTTGTTTGTGCAGTGACGTTTTTCTTTTTGCTTTATTTATCACGGGTGTAGTATATAATATGAATTTTAGCTTCTCTAATTCTCGCTATGATTACCCATGTTTCAAACAAATAATGGATTTGTTCAAAAAAGAAACATCAAGATATAAATTTTTCTGATATTTTGTGAAAATACTTTTTGCTTGTTTCGCCACTGAGACGTGGGCTTAGGACACATTTCATGGACTGTAAAAATGATATGACTGAATAGACGCTGTTATTAATGTCAATAAGATGAAATGAATATGATGCCTGCCTTTGAATCCGAGCAAATAAAGTAAATAGTCGCAACACGATGTCGCGTATATCATTACGCGTATTATTACGTAACACGGTATAAAGTTATATATATAAAGTTATAAATTAATTCATAAAAAAACTTAATGTTCTTTTTGCAACAGTGAATAACAACATAACATTACAATATCCGAACAGATATATTAAATATAATTCAAATCACGGGTTATCTATAAATGTAACAATAATAGCTCAAATAATATTTTTGTTAGTACCGTTGCTGGACACTTTTAAAAATTATCATGAACGACAGAACAAAAAATCATGTAGAATTATTTGAGGAAAGCGCTGTAACCCCGTTACTTGGATGTCGAATTGAAATTTAGATCGGGTAATGATAATAACAAATGTATTTGTCCACTGAGGCGACCTCCGGTGAAGCTCAACTGGTGTGATGTATAAGTCATCTCCATACATACGCAGATAAAGCTCGAACAAACAAAAACACTGATCTGAATGTGAAATTAAGAAATACTTAACATAAATGTTGATATATCGTTTGAAAAACATGTTAAAGATCCTTATACTAATGTCCGTTTTGTGTAATATAATAACATTTTATTTTTGCGAATTGATATTTAATTCTAATTCACAATTATTGATAAAATACAAAAATCTTCGTCAATATTATAGAATTCGTTTAACATATAAGAATATGATACATATATTGCGATATGTAAAATGTTTAAGACGCTTTTTTAAGTTTTGTTATAGTCAATACATGACAGGAAACATTTTTGTTAAATTATATCATAAAAGTTAATGTCAAATTATATTAATTAATTAAATAATAAATAAAATACTATGTTAAAAAACTGTAGTCTCAACTAGCAGAATCAAGCGGAAATCAATCACACATATTATAAATGGTATTATAGTAATAAATAAAAATCAAACAAAAACCGCAAGACTGCAGGTACCTTTATGTAGAACGTCAAATCAAAGAAACATTAAACGATTGCGTTGCGTTACAGAGACGGCTGCGGTGCGCAGGACATTTGGTATTAAAATCGGCCCACTGTATAACGTGATTAATGCATGCCCATTGAATTATTTATGTTTGAATGGCCAAGTGGAATGTAAAAGTATTTTACCTTTTTTGTTAATCTCAGACGTCTCCCGTTCTGGCGATGAGCCTGGAACAATTGAAACTTTAAGTATAGTAATATATAAGGAAATAAAAAATAATATTAACGAGTTAGATAAATATTTACTAACACTAGAGGGAAATTTTTGACATACTCTGAAGAATTATAAAACGGTTAATAGTTTGACTGAAGTTTTTGAGATAGTCAATTTTCTTGCTTCTTATCAATTGAAGGTTAAATATTATATACAAAACTGATTAGAAAGACAGGCGCGAATACATATACATAAATAGTTAACCTGATATTTTATGGCTCTAATTCTTCTTTTTATTAACACTTTTAAATATTAAATATATGTAGCAATAGGTAGTTTTTATTAAGTTAATGACGGCAGGTGGACAAGCGGCCGTCCTTCCTCCGATACTTCTATCGTCCCCGCATAATGTGGACTAGTTACAGCTGGCAGTTCACTTAACCATGATACCTTTCACGTTCCTTTTATATAAAAGTTAGTGACTTCCTCTTGCTTCTATATCCTTTGTTATTTTTAGTTATTGGGTATTTGATAATAATTTTATTTTATACGTGCAATTAAAACCATAGAAATCATTATATTTTTCTAATTTTGTAACAGTTTTCATCAGCATAAGGTTAAACGTAACAAAGGAGCCTTTTTCATAAAGCAAATAAAATATTTAGTCTGTTCAGCGATCCCGCATAATGATGTCAACTGTCCTCATTGCTTCACGTGATATGCCGAGTGATAAACTTATTTTACTCTTCGACAGAAACCTGGACCAAATTAGGAAAATGGGATTGCGAGATACGCAATTAATTCAATGATGTCCATAATTATCGTGTAGGTGTAAACTGAGAAACAGCTGGGTATTGACTGTTTGCATGGCTCGCCTGCTGTTTTATTGGAACCGGTTTTATAAGTTATGCAATAGAAAACGTACATTACATTATGCATAAAATGGTACGCGAGGACTGTTGGCTGTTAAGTATATTCACTTATATATAAATAAAAGTGAAATATCTTGCGATCCATTTAAGAAATTGTGAGAAACTATTTATATTTGGCACCACTAATTAATATATAATATATTGGATGTTTTCATTTCCCGTTTATGTCTTTTATCATTTTCAATTGTATATTGTGTAGTGTATTCTTAAATTTTCCTTAGCTTAGTTAAAATGCTGCTAGTTTTAATGTGAATGTAGATATGTAGATATAATAACTTACATAAGTATTCAAATAATAGATTCTATGTTTTGCATCAAATTTTGATACCTAAAGGTGAAATAAGAATTTAAGAAAATGGATAAAATGTGAGTTGTTTCTGCAAATAGTACATGTAATGGTAAGAAGACAAGATAGATGAATCAGTTGAATCCAATACTAGTTCCATACAAAAGAACAGGTTTTCTATCATCAGCTATATCAGCGCCGTTTTAAAGTGCAGGTGGCTTATGAACAACTAAAGCACGCTCATGCTTATATTGATTGTAGAATAATGGTAGTCTCAGATCGTAGTGCATTATAAATGCTATCTTGGTGAGATAATCCGTTTAACTTGAAGAATATAAAATAAAGTGTTGTTACCTGTTAATTAAAAAAAAATGTCTTTAAATTGTTTTCCCTATTTCATAAAACTTTTGTCTATAACTTAGGGGTTATGTGATTTTTCGTCGTACTCGGTTTGCAATAATTGTAACATGTATAAAGTTTTAATTGATATTTCGTATAAAGTTTAATCGTCGTAAGAAGTTTAAGTCTTTAATTATGTTATTTATCATCATTTACGACTTTACTTATTACAATACAACATTAATATGTTTCGAATAAATTTTGACAATTTTTTAATAAATTATATTGCGAAGGGGATGTGTCATATTTTATTAATAGGTATAGCCGATTACTATTAAACTAAACTACGGTAACAAATGCATATTCAAATATAACAGTAAAATTTAACTTAGTCTGTCTCATAACGATCATAAATGCACGCGGGCGAACTTATATCTGACTGTATGCTTCAAAGACATAAAAAAAGTCATTTTACCCTTTATGGTACCGCGCGAGCACCTTTCTTGATCGGCATGCGGGCTAACCAGTCCTCAGAACTGGTTCGAACGTGAGAAATGGACACTCGACTGCGTGCATTGCCCGATATACCCCGGGGGAGATATGTTGAGCCAATTTCATCGAAATAGGCTTGATAAGAACTATAGAATAACGAAAAGTGGTTCCGATCGATACTAAGAAAAAACATTTATTTTGATCGTTTATAGTGTACACCACGTCAATATTGTTATTGTGACGTAGACTTTATTTTGTAGCTAAGTGGGCAAATGAGCATGCGGATCACCTGATGACTTCACCATCACCAATCCGCGTCCACAATACAAACACGTTGCTTTTATATTTCATTAAATATTCTTTGATTAACATTTTAACAATTTCATTTCAGTGTCGTAATTAGAAGATGTTTAATGATATTATTTTTGTTACTACGAAAACAAAAATAATATTATCATACATTACTTATTGATCATTTATACATAAAAGTTTAGAAATTTGATTCACCGACTGCCTAACTGCGGAGGACCCTGTACTATGGCGGACAGCCCTCTCTATGTTGCATTATACAATGTAAGATTTATTTGAAATATTTCAAAAGAATATAAAGAAGAATAACGACTATAAATATTGAACGAGAATAAATATTGTCTATATTTATTCTTCTACACTTTTCATTGCATAATTTATAAATATGTTTGAAACTTAATTACTTTTCAAATATTTATAGGTGCGGAAAGCGTCACATTGACGTCGATGTATGTATATATATACGTATGTATATATATATATATATATATATATATATATATATATATATATATATATATATATATATATATATATATATACATACATCGACGTCGTCTTTTCGATAAGATAGGATAAAAAATATTCAACTAAATTGAAAATTTCCACTGATATTTAGAGATTATTGGAATTTACAAGATTACTATTCGAGGGTCAATTCAGAAGGAGTCATTTTTTCACACTATGTACACGATGTTTTTCATACTGTGTACACGATGCTTTTTATTCAGTATTATTATAATATTTTACCTTATATACTATTGATTAAATGCATTAAAATCTCATATTATTAATTTCTTCAACTCATTAACGCCCCTCGGCTAGGCACGATCCTTCCCATTTCTCGAATAATGGGCAGAAACCCATTATATTATAGCATATATAACTCTAATTATGGAACGTCGAAATTTATTACAAATTGTTATAGTTCGCTTTCGTTTATGACTTAATAAACTATATAAATTTACTATATAAAGTTAATTTAACGTAAGAATAAAATATTTGAATAAAAATGTATTATTAGGAGTATATCTTTAAGGTTTCTAAAGGATTTGGGTCCCGTATGGGACTAAATATTTGTATGACTTACCGTACCAGTAGGTACCCGGGATTCAAAGTCCGAGAATTGTGTCCTATATGGCACCCCCTCTACACGGGATAATGATAGTGTGGGGCTATAAGCGTGAACTATTTTTTTTCTAAAGGCGTTTTCGTATTCAATTATCTTTCATCAAGTCTGATACGCAAGCATAAATGAAAGCCGGCGATGATGAGTATCGAAAACAAACCCGCACTTGGCAAACGTTTATGTTGTACAACAGACAAATAATAAGAACAGTCTGCTGTGGTTGGCTACACTCTATAAATAGCAGTGTTTTCATAGACCCAATATGAGAGTTTACGCAGAGCTAGTCTCGGGAATGAGGTCAAACTAGTTGGCATACGTTCTCTTCGTGTTCAGAGTAGGTCTGTCGAAATAAAACAATATTAATAAATATATTATTATAAGGAGAAAAACCTGAGACGAAGACAAATTAACGGAATCCTACATGAATCAATTATTAGGAATTGATAACAAACAAATACAACACAGGACGAAGTAAAAGTACAAACGTGCACGAAATAACGTCTCATTTATCATAATTTGTAATTGGAAATTGTCACATTAAGATTTCAGGTAGGTTTAAAGTGCAATACAATAGCTGTTAAACTATTAAGTAGGTACATTTAGGAACATTCCAACTTTATGAAGATTTATCGTTCTACGCATCGTTTTATCGGCTGCATAATTGGAACTGAATGAAGCACTGTTTATAAATCATCCAGAATACATGGCACTGCTGCTCGCGGTTCTTATCTGTTACATTTTACTACAACAACGGAACTGAGTAAATAGCGTTATGATACACGGCGAATTATAATAATTGGACAAGAAAACATTTCACATATTTATTCACTCCAACAGCTAAAATATATTATTTTAGCTGTTAAATAATGTATATTGATAAATAAAATTATCGCTCGTTAGCTTGCATTTCTAGGCTAACACGAAACCTTTACACATTAGTTATCGATAGAGGTACGATAACAATTTGCACTGCCCACAATTAGACTTGCTTTTTGTAGACGGCAAAAATTCAATTACCATGGAAAGAATAAAAAAAAAAACAAAATAACGAACGTACGACCCCGTGGAATGATCTCAATGTTCGGAATGAGGTCACATTACATCGAATCTAGATAGAGTACAAGAATTATCAGTTATTTAAAGGCAAGTAGCGTTTATGTAAAACACATTATCGTATTTATAAACGTTATGTGTATAAATGTACAATGAAAACAAGCAGCTGGCCATGAAATAGAGTAAATTAGCGCGGTATTATCATCACATTACTACAAGGTACTACAATTATTGTACTTGGCAGCAAATTTAAAACTACATTAATATACCGCATTAACTCCGTGGATTATATTAACCTGTATTTAATACGTTTTCATGCCAATTTTAAGTAAAGAATATTTCAAAGATATAAATTGTACAGTTTGGAAGTTATAAAATGCAATTTATACTCATTCATTTTAAAAGTAAATAAGAAATAAAAATATAAGTTAGTTATACAACGTGGTTTGACATCATTGTCAGACACCACAACACTAGGATCTTTATTATTTTACTACTACATTATTATAATATTATCAATGGTTACAATTAGAATATTCTACTACTATTCGGTATTCGACCACTTTTTTTAACCCCTTGCCGCGCCATTTAACTCGACGAAACTCAGGTCCAAGTGTTACGCGTCAACGCGTGGTAAACACGTCGTATCTTCACTACATCTTCTATAATCTTTAAAAATTAAATCTATTTTAATCAAAATGATTTATTTAATACTTACAACCTATTTAGTATACGAATGCGCTTTTCTTCATAAATAATACCCGCTTTTGAAAATAGCCTCTCGCTATATATATCAGAACACATACATAAATCTTAGGGTATTTTGTCGGGATTAAATACGGTTTTGAGTTTGCTGACCACCACTTGTAAGTCCGATTCAGTCGAACAGTTTTCAAATAAAAATTAAAGCAACTGCATTTTCATCATTTTGCATGTTTCTGTAGTGACTTTATAAATAAATAAATAAATATATATATATATATATATATATATATATATATATATATATATATATATATATATAGTATTTTGTTGTTACATAGCAAGAACACAGCTAGTTTATTATCTCAAACACATACTTCATAATATTCCCTTCCCAAATAGGTGATTTTTAATGAATGATGCCATTTCGTTAAGATTTTGACAAACAGTTATGTTATATATAGTAATAGGGAGTAAGTAAGAAGTATAAGTAACAATATGAGGTAATAATGAACAAATAATGCGTGTCGTAACACTATCTACATTCAAATGAAACAAATACGCCCGAGGGAAATCGTAACCTGTCACCCACGAAATGAACACATCTACTGCCGAGCATTCGGCCAAAAGCATAGCCGAATTTGGTGTTTGGCTATACGAATGCCATATAGCTAGCTATATATAATATATATGGCTAGAGATGCCACAAATAGTGGCATCTCTAGTTACAATTATATCTATCAGTAAAGAGTTAAAATTATATATTTCTCATATAAATAAATAAAGAAAATTCCTTATAACCAAAAAACTATTCCTTTTAACCAACCTATACGTGTTAATTATTTATATAATATATTAAATCAAACATTATATGTATTCATTTGCATTATTGATATACCTACTAGTCATTTTATATACCTATTGTACAAACTTTAAGAGAACTATTCCTTGTTATTGCCATACGTTCATGGTTCTTTATTGAAAACATTTAGCAATTCTCAATGAGAACAAAGCGGGACGAGGTGCAAAAAATGATAATTTCAAATGACATACAATTGATTGTCACATCTTGCGCCAATAAGACGTTTAAAATTCAAGAGATCGTTACAATAACACACACTTTTAAATAATTTGTTTTATTCATTGTATTATTTAAATAGATATCGATTGCTTAATTTGTTTTTAAGTATTAAATAAAGACGAAACGATGTCGTGAACTTGATAAGGGAATAAAAACTCAATTTCACATCAATTATAAAAGCAATAAAGCCACACGAGTTCGAGTTCCCATGGTCATATTAAACAATAACGGAATCGCGAGTCTCGTGCACATAAAGTTGCCAACAATCGACTCAATGGAAACAAGAGAGTGATTTAGATCAAGCTTGGCATTGCGTGCTCTGGCAGACCGTAGATCCTCACATTTCGTTTCCGCACGCCTTCCCGCGCCCCGCTTATAATTACCAAGTACTTTCGCCAACCAACGGCAAGGCGCCATCTTGCTATTTATACTGCAAAATGGCGGGCGGCGCACGTGTTCTTTATTTTTGTTTAAAGAAAACACCGTTGGTTTGAGAATCAAAATGCGAATTTATTTCGTTTCATGCAATTTTAAGTTTTAAAATCGAAACGATTTAGTTAGCCCCGAACAAATGCCTCTAAAGACATTTACATTCAATAGAGGAAAGAGCATTTAAGTTGCGATGTGACTGGGTGACAACGAGTCACCTTGACCAACCTTGGTTATATTTACCAAAAATGTTGATGTGAATTCATCATTCTATTTATTATCTTAAGATTAAGATTATTATACGTTTTTAATTATGCGATAAGAATATATAATTTTATATATATAGCGAATAATTAGGATAATGGAGATTAAAGATATTACATTATAATAATAATCTTTATTTCAGACATTTTTTTTAGGTTCATACATTTTACATTTTAACATTTTTATATTTTTACATTTGTGTTAGTAATTATGTACACCTTAAAAATATTATAAGCATAATTTAGCTTTTGACTTATTTCGATCCGTAATATTTTAAGAAAAGTATTAAGATAATCAACTAGTTCATGTATTTTTTGAAATAAGGTTTAACACATATTTACAGAAAGCATTTATATAATATTATATACAAATTTATAAATATAATTAAATATTAAGTAAGAATCAAGTATTAAATAAAAAGTACCAAAATACAGTTTTACTTCGTTGCAGACTAGGGATGTCGTACGAAATAATTTGTTATGAATTAAAGCTACTTGCAGAAAACATATGATCAACCGTTAAACCACTTAAGAGCTCTCGTGCTACCACCACCTTAAGTAAAATCGTTATACGATAGTAATTTTAAAACCTTGGCAAACGTACTAACAATAAATCACCAAAATATAATCAAAAACACAATTCTTAAGAATTGCGCTTACGATCTAAGTCGCGGGTTCGGATCCTACAATTATACGAATGATGTAAACCACATTTTCTTAGTCTAAGCACATAGATTAATAGGAATGATTAGTATATGGTCGCCATGCTTTTGTTAAAAAGGATAAAATAATTTACATTACTTTGTTTTTTAATGTTTTGTTAAATTATTTAATACACTAACACCAATAAAAATTAAGGACGATGATTGTTTCATAATTTCAATTGAGAAATGGTTATCGCTCTGCGACTATATGATAACTAAATCGCATAACTAATAAACATGACACTTATGTATAAAGTGAGATAACATTTATCTGGAGCATGTGGGTCAAACAAATGGAGTGATATAATAGCATACATGCGCGGCATGGCACACCTACATTGTTCTTTTATTATAAGGGAGAATAACCTTCCCTGTGGATGACGTAATGATAAAAAAATACACTATAATTTTTCAATAGATGAATGTATCATATGGTATAAGTGATTCGGCACAGGAAACTGTATTCAATGACAATTCCAATGCAAATCTTGAAGAGGCTATTGCTTATTATTCAGAGAGTTTCGCGGGCCATCGCCGGCGTGCTATCGGCTTGCTCCGGCGCCCCTTTGAATATGTATGAACGAGCACTTAAACACACAACACGTACACCTTTAGCCGTGACACACATCCTTACCCTAGAATTAATCGCTCTCAAAACCCTATCTACCATCATTAAACTTGTATTGAAAAAAGTATACATTTACTGATATTTTTACATGTATTTTTATTTTAAGATAATTTCAAATTATCTTTGAACACTCATATTTTAATTCCTTTCACTAAATCATTATGCTCAATTTAGTTCTTGATTGTGTTTTAAAAATACTATAAATTCATATGCATCTTTGGAATTTCTTCTCTTTCTCTTCTCAAATAAAAAAATCTATATTGTACCCATTTTATGAATACACAAAAATAAAAAAGTATTAATAAGAAATACTACACAGCGACAAAGTAATTAACCTATTGCTAACATTTATGATTACACTATATCACTAGCACTTTCAATATTTGACTAAGCGTAGAATGTGCAGTCAAAAACCAGTTTTGAAACATATAACGAAAAAGTAAATCATAAGTTAGAGTTTCCAGGATAATGTATTTGCGATGCAAAAACCGTGGTATCACGAGTTAAAAACAAGCTTATGGCGTCTAACATCTATCTGGTTACAAATTAAATATATTTTTTCAAGGAATGGAATTTTATGTATCTAAGTAATTAAGTATATTATTTCATTTAAATAAAAATTGGTTCGTTGACTAAAACATTACTTTTTATTTATGTGTAGTTATTATACATACTTATGTTAGCTCACATGTTAGACTAAACTAATTATATCAAACGATACGCCATGTGTAGTATATATAGGGCGCAGGTATTCATAAAAAAGTAATGGGGAGTAAAATGTGTGAAGTGAATGGGGAATAAAACAACAAATGGGGAATAAAACCACAAAACCTCGTCCGAACATCTCATTACAAAAATGTGAATTGAAAATAGCAATGCAGAGTCGACAAGAAAAGAGCATAAAGCATGCAACGGTGGCACGCAACGTGAGAAAGCGAATGGCGGCATCGGCGGACGCCATCTTGGAGTACGTTAGTTCGAAAAACATCACATGTCCACGCGTCCGCCTGGCAACAGCGTAGCATAAGGCGATGCGATGCGCTAAACGGAGTGGAACAATTCAGTCTAGCACTACACGTGCATTCTGTTTTTCAATATTCCATTACTTCAACGATAATCGATTGTTAATAAATTCCATTGTAAATTATTACTAAATCAATATTAGCGAATCATATATAAAAATTCTAAAATATATATAAAAATTCTCTTAAAAGTTGTATATGAAAAATTTTTAAACCTTCAATATAATGTAAAATGTAACCAAATAATGTTTAATGGAATGCAAGGCGATCCGACTACATATTGTCACCATCAGTCTGCGCGCTGGTATCATTTGGCTTCTAATTCTATACATTAAAAACGAGGATTTGCTATTTGAAACTATTAACTGTGATAATTAAGTTAAATCGAATAAATAATAAAGTATTATATATAGTGCATTTACACGTTTGTCGCTTTTGGTTGTATGTTATAATTGTATAGTCAGCAAGTAGTATTCTGATATTTTCAATGGATTTAAATAAAGAGAATTGAATTGACAAATTGCTAACGATTTTTACATAACTGTGCATTTAACAATACGCTGCATATATAGGACATGTGTTGCAATGCTACTTTAAGGAATGAAAATGTTTGTGGTCTTATATGCCATATAATACATGAACTGACCTTAAACTACCTAAGTAAAATAGTTCTTATTTTAAAAAATATATGCAGCCCTATATCAACTCATTAAAGTTTCATCACGATGAATGATTTAGGAACGTGTTCGAGACAAACAAACATTCAACATAACTAATACAATACAATCAATATATATTTTATTTTGTACCAATAATGGTAGAAACTACAAGTTTAAATTTTATCTTATATTTTACAGTGTAAAATTGAATGCTTATTCCACATTTTTATGTTTTTCATGTAACAAAATTAAATATATAAAATAGTTAAATTTAATCTTCCTATAAAAATGCAGTTTTTCTTGAAAAGCGCAGTTCTAAATACCAAGTGGGTAAATCAGGCAAATAACGAGGATGATTCACGGCGCAAACTGGCTTAACTAGTATGCGATATGCAAACATAGTCCAATATTGCAGACCCGGTCAGAATGAATAACTATGCGGCATGCCTACGCTACGGCTGGAATCAAGTATTGAACCTTATGATATTGTTGCGTGTGGATGTACATTGTACAGACACTTGCGCTCATATATTAATGTTTTTCGTGACAAACGTTTCCTTTACAACCCATCACGCCATGCGTGACTCAGTGTTATGCTGTTTTATTATTTATAAAAGCGACGTTGCCAGCTCTACAATGGCTATGATTTTTTGTGTTTCTGTTGTGTCTTTTGTCGTGGTTTGTACCTGCTTTCATCTGAATTTAACAATAGATCATCTGGCCGTTAGTAATCAATATCACAGCTTCATTGTCTCATCACTGAGCCGACAAAAGACAATACGCTACGATTCTATTAACCAGGTCAATGTTATAAATCTTAATAAAAGCTGTTATTATAAAACGGTACTATCACCATCGCTTTTAAATTTCAAGTATTTCTTCATATTTTACGGCTATCTGAGTAGTAGCAATGTGTATTTACATCTTTTAAACTAATAGCGTATTTGCTTTAGCGCATATCTTAGGGCGAGCCTTATAAGGTGGCCAACGTTATGTAATTTGCTCTTGAGTCAACGTAAACAAGCACTCGGAACACAAACATTATGCAAAGAGTTTTTATCTCTTTTCTCTTTGGACACGCATCGCAACGGTTATGTTTAGCCTTGTATGCAAATGTGGTTAACGACTCTAAATTATTGTAGTCAGTAAAACACGTCATTGCTTAAGATAAATTCATATAAACAATATTTCCTGTATCTATGTACATATATTACTCCATGTTAAATTCTTCATATTTTGAAAACCAATAAAGAATAGTATTTTAATGCCGTTTTTCATTTTTCATATTGATGATCTGTTAAAACACGCTGAAGGCAGACAACAATCATGGATAATCCCTTTTATAATTAATTGCATAACATTAATATCCGCAAATAAAAAATAACATAAATGGATTTTTGTCAGTCGGGGTTTTTAGTTCCGTCTCGTTATTCGTGAAAACGTGTGATAAAAAGGCGGATAATAAAAAATATAACAGCAACCAAACCTAGTTAAGCGAGATAGATATAACACGTTTCGTTAGCTAGATAAGGATAGACGTGGACGCCATCTTGCCTGCATAGCTACTCTTTAGTCACGCGCAGTAAAGTGGCGTTTCTATTTTTTGCGCGCTCGTCTGACCTCCTTGTTTTATCGTTATCAAACGACTCTAATAATAAATGGGATTCGCTAGTCGTAGATTGCGTTTGATTGAAGTACAGGCGGTCTTCGCTAAATCGCAATAACAAAGATAACCTTTAAAATAGAAGCAACAAATATATCCTAATTGCGTGCATGTAGGAATGGAATCAATTATTTACGAAAGTATATATTGTATTATAAATTAGATTGAATTATGTTATTTAATTTAGTATTATTTGATTAGTTTTAATCGATTATTAGCAACAATAGAGTGGCCTCGTTGTTGTGAGTACACTTGAGTTTATGTATTCATACGCAGTGGCCCACTTAACCTCTTTTAAAGTAAAACTCATAGTCAATTAGCAAGCCAATAGGTTTGAACTTTTGACAACTGCAAATGAACTCAATTGGTCCTCAGTATGTTTTCTGTATTCAAATATGAGACTATGATGCTTCATTACAGGAATAAACTTTGTATATATTATATTATTGTATTTTTATTTACTTTTATATATTAAAATAATGTCACAAAACGTTATATGTAAAATTATCTAATTAATTTTTATAAATGATGTCTTGTCCAGTTAAAAATGAAAAAGTATTACATCAAATCATTCACACTTAAATTAACACTGAATGGAATGGACAATTTAAGGCAGATGACAATTTTAGAAATTTAAACGTTAGAAAGGAAAATAAGTGTTATCTATTATTATCCTATTCTAAGAAATTTGCATCATCGTCATCAATACAGCCGTGACGTGACGACTAAACATTGGCTTTTCTCAAAATTATTTTTTGATTATCATTTTCTCAATATTAATTCATAGGATGGGGACCATTATTGCCAGATATTACATTAATTTTATATATTTGTTACGATATTGTTATTATATTCTGCTTTGTTTTGGTAACAATTTTTGTTATGATATTTTTATGACGCTATTCCTAAGAAGTTTTTTTTTCATTTCTATATGTGTATTCCTTATGTTTTGTTTTTTTTTTATATATATTATCTACCTATTTCGAATTATTTACAAAAGACAATTTTATCATGGTGAACCAAACGTAATAAATAATTGTATTTATTCGTTTGGAAATAAAACTCGAAGCAATGAATAAGAAAACACTACAAATTATTGCGTCGTTATGTAATACAAAGTTTATTCGCAGCCAGACAGCAATTATGTCGAGAACTTTAAACGGTATTCAGGAACACTAAAACGGAGGTGAGTTGTAGTGTGGACTCCCCTTCCCTCGCGCTTCCCCATATCTCTCACCCTTTTGAAGCGATTCAAACACGCAGCGGGAGTGAAATTGACAAAGTTCCGCCTCCCGCTGGGATTCTATTTGATTATTTTGAAATCTTTAAGGCAACTAAACTTTGTTTGACATTAGAAGAGATACGAATTTATTTCTTTAATAATTAAATTCATGATTCCTTAATAATGCCCGCATAATGCACGTCAATATTTATAATTGGATATTAGTGTCAAATATTTGTAAATCTGTTTAGATTTACAATTATTTGATAATTGATTAATTAAACTTACTTGTAGAGCAGCATCAGCCGTGTTTAAATTTGCATTAGAATGACAAAATGCTTCCATAGTTAATTTTACTGGAGCCAGACATTAATGGGATCAAAATCGGATTCATTAAAATACAACCGCTCCTTTTTATTGGCATTGGCATGTCGAAAAACTGACAGGTAAACTAAATGCGTTTCGTGTAGTATTTTTATAACAATGAAATGTTTGTCCTTACTGCTTTTCTGAAATTCAATCCCGAAGATTTTGATTATATCCCCTACTCGTCAAATTTATCACAGTGAGTAAACTTCTATTTGTATTATATAAAATTGCTTTGTAAAAAGAGATTCATTCATTGGATTTGGAAATGAAAGGTTTTTATAGGACAGGAGCAGGCGTGTCACCTTATGGTAAGCGAACAATAACAATCAAAGCCCATATACATCCGCAGTAACATAGAAAGAAATTTTCATGTACGTTTATTATATTAAACGAGTTGATAAATTAAAAGACAGATATTCTCACTTAAGGCAGCAATACTCTTAAAAACAATTACCCCTTTAATTAGATTTTCCTTAAGATTCTTAAGACATTCTCATTAAGAATAAAAGTTAGCAGATTTTGAAATTTATATGAAAGTTATTTTAGGAAAGTTAAAAGAAATTTTTAACAAAGGAATCGAAAAAATTAGGAGAACTATTAATTTAATTAAACAACTCTTAAAGAACAATTGAATAATTTATTTCAAATCTCGCACAGTGAAAAACGTACTCCAATATTTTATTTGTCGATACAAACTGAAAACATAGCAGTATTGAAAACCTATGACAAAGTTCCATTAAAAAAAATTGTAATTGTCGACTGGAACTTTTTCCCCACAAAGTGATATACTTATTACGTTATGGCTAGTCGAATTTTTATGCTAAAAGATTATTATGAGGAATAAAAAATAAAATGATAACAAGAACATTGACTCTCTTAGTACCAATGTTTTTTACTCATACATACTTAAAAATGACAAAGAAATTTTTGTTTTTGATGTCATTTACCCTTGTCCTCCTTATGATGCACATTTTAAACACCATAGTATCAGCAAAGTAATTGTTATCGTCACTTTTATCATTATCACTCAAAATATCCGATGCATGCAGTGACCTCCCCTACCGCGCGCTTAACAGTAATTGATTATTTTTTGTAGTAACTGATTCAGCTATGATGACCTCGAGCGCAATAGCGCTCGCGGTAATCTTAGCTACTTGCGACGAGTACTGTAACGGTTAATACAGCTAATTATAAAAGAGAATATTATATATCATCATAGAAATTCCAGTGTCCGGTAACTTTAAAATCCTATTTTTTTTATTTATTTATAAATATTTTACATTAAACACGGAATACTTGATCTCTCAAAGCTTACTTTACAATATAATAACTTGTTTGACTATTATCAAAACAACAAATAACAAGTTAATTTAGATGACCACCTAAAGTTTCCACAACCCATTCGGTATTCACCGGCTGTAACAACTTTGAATTCGACGGTCACGAGGGTGAAACAATAACTGTAAATTAAGCTCCAAACTCATTAAAAGCTCGGGTGGGAGTTCACGACTTTCTATGTACACATAGCAAAGCACATTTAGTACCATTGAACTTTAATTGGTTTATCCGATTTGTAACAAGAAACAGAAGTACAATATATTTGTTTCATATTTATTTATTACATATTTATATAAATATATTTATTAGACAGGAGTTTTCATGTTTTGCATAAATTGTTAATGTCCATCCGTCTAGAAATAGGGTGGCCCGTGCCCAGAAATGGGCAAATATATGGGCTGAAAAAAAATTACTATAATAATTTTTCATCGGTGACATTGAAAATTTTGTTTGATTAACTATTTAATATACCTAACGTAGTATACCACGAAACTGATACCGAATTTAGATTGAAGTTAACTGCACTGGCAAAGGTCAATTCGTTCGTTTACAGAGAAAGGAAACGATCAATCAACATTTAGTTGATACAGCCACTTGGAACGCGATTACCGCAAATCGACGTTGGCGCATTTCCAATTCTATTACAAGCTGACTTACAGACAACGTCGTGAGATGGAAAAAGAGAGAACTCATAACAACAATATATTTCGAATAGTTGACGTAATCGCTGTGAAAAATCTTTTGATGCAATTCCTTTGTTTTTATTTACAAACAGGAGTAACTTCATAATCCAGTTTCCTGTTTCGAGTTTTATCTTGATCCATAGTGTCAAATGAGATATTCACGCATAAAATTTTGAATAGACGTAGTCATTAGTCTTCACGTTGATAAACGATAATATCAGTGGTCTATTATTGTATCAATATTAATATTATAAAAATTAGAAAACACTAAATTATTGTTCCTTCGTCAAGTCATCGGAATAGCTTTTCGAGAACGCAATTAAGTGTTCATATTTGTCGACGAAGTGATAACCACTAAAGTAGACGAGGGCTGGAGTGGAGACTATGTCTTGGGTAAACGGGTCAGCCTCCCAGGTACGAGATGTACCGCAAATCTACGAGACAACCACTTACGTTCAAAAGAAAAGATGCTTACATTTTAATACGCTTACGCGTGTGTTTATAATACAGAATAATTTAAATAAATAAAAAATTACTTAAAAAAATATGATGAAAACATTTAAACGTTAGAACGCTGGATCAAAAGAAATATAATTTTAGTTTATTTATAGCGTAACATAAGTTATACGAACGTGTATAAACATTTACATTGAATACTCATAAATTTAAAGTGCCCTTGAGATTGTATCGGCCATAAGGTTGCGTTGGCTGGAAGCCAATAAATTCACGATACCGCACTATTTCCTTATTTATAACGGCTTTATACAAAATTCTAACATTGAACAGAACAATGACTTCATACCGTCAATCAATTGTTCACAGTGTGAACATTTTGTCTTATTAGCATGCACGCTTTTTACTTCTCGTGTGATAATAATAATATGATATTTAAACACTATACATATGAAGTCTTTGTTTTTGTGCAATGACCTTAAATATCTTCAAAAAGAATAACTTCTGTTTTTAGGACTTAAAAAAATTCCTGTTCGCGTGGAACCTTATTCTTTATATATCATAATAAATTTACATTTTATTTGTGAAGTCGGTCTCATACTATCATACATTTTTCTATCGCTTTGTGGTAATGAGGTTCTTTTGATCAACGAAGATACAGCAAAAGGAACCTGCAAAGGGATTCATTTTTTTTTATTTTCTTTTACAAAAAGATTCTTGTGTAAATAAAAAGTCCTTTCCCGTTCTTTTATAAAAATCTCAAATATGACCAGTCAATCAGTCAAAGTAAACCCCGATTTCAAACAAGCACAAGTTAACAAAACGGCGTCAGATCTTCTGTATGTTATGTGAAATAAAACAAACCTGTCCTGAGATAGGAATAAATGTCATCACAGTCGACTGTTTCCGCTTTATTAACATAATCATATTGAATGTCGATTTACCATAACTTAGCTTATGTTAAGGTAAAATGGACATCACTATGTAATGAAACATTTTTACATTGCAAATAGTTTTCAAATTTCAATAATACAGTAGCGTCAAAACTGAAAAATGTCTCTTTTGGATTATTGTAGACATAAAAAATGACAAATGGCATCCATTACGGCCCGCAACGTCTGGCGTGTCGCCACGGTCATCAGCCTCGCCTTGACCAAGTTCGAGTGGATAATCGACATGTCCGCTCCTTTAAAATGTATATAAATTTGTATTTATTTTTTATTCGTGTATGATTAAAAGTTTAGCTTAGCATTACTCCCAATGAACCTATGTATGAATAAATAAATTATAAAGTGTCGATCGATATATGAGTTACCGAAGTTTAAGATCCGAATATTACTTTGAATCTCAGTATTTTTATATATAATAGGATATATTTTAATGTGTTGTTTATATTCGACAAAGATAAAGATAAATTTTAAAAACTTCTTAAAAAAGCTCGCTAGGACAACTGTTGTAACTAAATACTATTTTAGCCATTTATACATAATATATATTTTTATTTTTATAATAAATGTTTTTTTTTCTTTTAACTTTTAGTCATAATTTCGATTGAATACGGCCAAGGATTCAAAGGAACATTTTAGCAAAATTAAATTTACGCCTAATTTAGTACGAAATAGTTCGTATCCTTGCTCGTTATGAATTGATGTAATTTGTTCAGCACAGCGATTAAGGTTTATTCCCTTCATTAAAAATCCATTAGCGACAAGCTAATACATAGCAGATCGACAGCCATTACTCGCCTTAAAACATTAGAGTAATACCGTTATCAATGACCTAATTCACAATCGCTTCATATTTTACCTAAAATGATAACAATATAAATGATAAATTGTCTGTGGATTTAAGCTATCGGCTACAGAGATAACTTGTGAAAACACCGTGTGTTGCATTAGTGGCCTGGACAGATAATGAAATGTTTATCTGAATAAACAATAATGTTTACCGTCTCACTTGAATGTTATTACTTGTATACTTCCTCATTTATTTGGAAAGCGCTATACAAACAAACTTTTAAAAAATATAGTATTAATGTTCCTCTGATACTTACTTTTGTCACATACAACATGATTTTTGCAAAATTCGACTAATTTTTTTGTGTAGAAAGGTGTTGTTGACCCTAGGATCGATCAATCGGATCAACGATAACGAAACTTGGCAACAAAGCCGCTTCTCCGTCTTGAAACCTTGCTAAATCGATGGAAGGCGCATGTCGACAGCAGGAAAGAGACTTAGTGAACCAAGGGTAAGGTCGAGAGCTCGGCTTGGATGGTTATTGAAGACGATGAATAGGTTAGTTCAAAACGGTATACGAAGATATCTCATGTAAGCCTGGAAACGTATCTTGATGTTTCATTCAAATGCTCTAATAAAATCTGTAAATATCGTCAACATTAAGACACGAAGCAAGCCTAGCAACAGTTCTGATCGCACAATGGGTGTGTTGAAACAACAGGCGGTAACGAGACAAGCGGGAAGACTATAGCGATATTGCTATAAAAGTGAAAAAATTTATCTCATTTTCAGCATTCAAATCCAATCTTAAAAACTTGTGGGGTTTCAACACTGATGCGTTACATATGTGTTCAGTATACTCATTGTCGGAATTGTACATTGACAATAATAATAAAGTTAATTTACACAGCTTAGGTATGACATATACACCCCTTTACAAAAAAAAAACGGGCGGTTTCCATTTTTCTACATTGTTGGTAATAATTTACTTCTTAAGAGGTTTTAATAGCAAAACTTTGTTACTGGCACTTAATAAAGTCAAAGTCAAGTAAACAATTGAGTTGTATTATCAAATTGAATTGTTTTGCGATTATTAAATCCCGGATGCTGACACCCAGATATAACTGATTTATAAATGCTTTCCTTAAATCCGAGCATTTAGGCGATCATCTCAGACACAAATGTGTGGGCTAATAATTAATTTCCCAAGAGGCTTATTTTATGTAATGTGAGCAAGTAAGTTACTTATGTATTGCTTGTATTGCCATTAAACATAACGTTTACGTGCTTTTGTTGAAAAGTCGGAGATTTTACGATGTAGACACAACAAAATATGTGTTCTTCGAAGAGTTAGCTTTTTATGAATCTAGAGAACACGTCATATAAATTCCACGTCTTTGCCCTAACAGGGCTTAGAAAAATTATTTACACAAGAAACATGAAATTTGGAACCAGGCGATTATTATCTCGAGACGAGAATCATCATCAACAGCCTGCGGCAGTCTACTGCTGGAGATAGGCCTCCCCCAAAAAGCCTCACCTAGCGCGATCTTCGGCTTCACGCATCCAGTTTCTGCCAGCCGCCCTGCGAACATCATCGCACCATCTAGTACGGGGGGCATACCACGCTACGTTTGCCAAGACGGTCTCCACTCCAGCACTCATCTGCTACAACGATTGTCGGATCTCCGACAAACGTGACATCGTGGCGGCGTTGTGTAGACATCTCAATACCTCGATGTATCGATGATCTACCTGGCACCGCTGCAAGGCTTGCTATCAGCCCAGGTTTCAATGGAATGAAAAGCCTAAACGCTATCCATAAACGTTAGGCATAATAATCATTTTCTGTATAATCTGCCGCACTATGTGAACGTTGTCTATGGTGCCAAATTTTCCTCGAAACCCAGCCTGCTCTGGAGGACAAGAAAGTCTTTAAGTCTACAAACGAGTTGATTGTGATGACCTTCGAAAACAACTTATAGACAGGGCTCGGGAGCGAGATGGGTTTATAACTAATGAGTGGCGTTTTGTGGAATAAAACGACTATGCTCCTGTTTCAAGCCTAAGGAGTTTTCCCATTCTCAAGACGGGGTTGAATATTACGCAGTGCTCTTTTAGCACACCTTAAGCAAAAGATTTGAATATGCATGCTCCTTTACATCCCGAAACGAGAATACTTTTTTTTCAAGAGTTTTTGTACCAATACGTAATTGAATTTTTCATATACGCCGTATCTTAATTATAATATATTCACGCGGAAGAAAAGATATTTTGATAACAACACACTGTTATAGATATAAGCTAAGCTGAAGGCAGACGATCTTTTATATATTTTAGTGTTTGAGTGTTAACAGCGGTTCTTGCTTCATTATATTTTTGCGTTTCAACTGGTCGAACAGGAAATTTCTATTCTACATCATAAATTATCTTAGTTTAAATATTACATTATTATATCTCCATACAATACATATCATCTTTAATACCATTTCGTAAATTCAAGTTCAAATGGAAAATCTAATATAATTGTAATATAAATGAAAAACGGAAAAACCTCATTATCATTATATTATAACGTAAAATATTAAAGTACATGTCCATTAGGCAGACACATGGGGTCACTATCTATCATTAAATCAGTCTATAAACAAATGAAAGTAAAAAGCAAGCAACATGTTATCGTGATTATAAGGGTTACACTTTATATTTTAAAGGTTAATGTGCACTTGAACGTGAGCAATTTACGTTGAAGGCGGGCGCGGTGGAAAGCGTGCTGTGCACTGCAGGAACCATTTTATCCGGTTGTACCACATCGCTTTAAGGTAATCACACAATACGTCAAAGGTTCACTTATATTTTTGTTATATATTACATACCTTTCCTTATTCCGATCTTAACGTTTTAACGGAAAACGTAGGCAAATAAGCATGCATTTAATGGTGGTAAAGCCATGAAAGCATAAACGGGCTAAGTAGACCGTGGAAATACCACATCTTCACAGAATATTGGCGTCAAGAGTGTAGGGATCCCGAAACCCAACCCCTTTCCCTTCCTTTATTGCCTTCTTCCTCACCCATTTCTCCCTGCTCTTTCTCTCATTAAATCCTTCTCCCTTATTATTATTCACATCCTAACCTTAAGGTGTGCAACGCACCAGCAGAACCCTTGGTTTTGCGGATGTCCATAGGCGTCATATTAGCTGCTTACCTTCAGGCGACCCCTTCTCTCGTTTGCTTATCTATTGCAAAAATGGGTCACCTGATGCAACACCACCGCCGATGGACATTTATAAAATTAAGGGCACTGGAAATGCGTTTTCTATCGTACAAGAGAGGAGAATAAGGAAGTGAAGAAAGGAATAAAGTTAGTCTTCCGAATTCCTTCACTCACCAGATAAAATTCGGTAATAGAGAATATTGGTAGCACCTATTTTCGATATTCTATGAAAGTGTGAAATTTTTCCAGTCACGCCAGCCCATTCATGGTGTAGCGTGACTACCTATTTACATGTATATTTTTTAATTTAGTTTTAAATTATATGTTCATATTCATGACGATTTAATTTTGATGAAACTCAAATGTACTTAAGTATATAATTATATAGGATTATGCAAAATTTATAAATAACAAAATAACAATACTTTTTCTTAAATATTTCGGCATACCTGAAACAAAAAAAAAAGAAAATAAATAAATAGAAAAAAAAATATTTAAAATTCATCTTATAAATTATTTCTCTACATTTTACAATAGGCGCTTTGCCCGAAATTAAAAACATTCTTAACACCAATTAACGATACCTTAGAATTGTGTTACTCAAAAAATGTGGGCATAAATAGCGATTTATATACTATTTATATACTACAGACCCAAGTAAGGTCAATGTACATGTGCCTGCAAGTCTCTTCACGTAACGTGTAAAATCCGTAAAGGTGTTAGTGAACGTGCCTTTACATTCAAGCGTAATGGCATTCAAGTCCGGTCATGGACATTACACTCGCCTTTCTAGAATATGTGACATCGATACCACGACGTGAGGCAAATGAACAAATGCATGTTTCTTTTCTAAAATAATTTAAATTACTTTTACAAACAGTACATACGCATAAGCCAAACGTAGTATTATCAGAATGATACAATAATACACCAATAATTTCAACTATGATATTTATTAAAAAAATAGGCCAAAGAGTCCAAACATCTCAAATCAGTAATGATTTTACTTATGACATTTATAATAATTATATAATAAATACAATTGGGTACAACTTACTTAATTATTACATTTATATTTCAATCAAAAATATTTATATTATATTACAATAATTTTTGCAGTTACCCTATACAAATCGTCGCTTCATCCGGGCGGGAGGCGTCCTATCCTACACTACGTTTGCTATAACACGGGTCTCCACTTCAGCACTCATCTACTGTCTATTCTCCGACAAAGGTGACTAGCCCAGTACCACTTCAGTGTGCTAACTATAAGGATTTTCATTTAAAAACTCCGCGGTAACGCGATGCGATATTTTTAAATGGAGTTAAATAATCGGAGCATTATGAAATGCGTTTATTACCATTTGAGAGTGATTATAATTTATAAAAATGTCAAAAATGCCAGAAACTGTCATTTTCTCAAACGTAAAATGTTTTGAATTTACAAATGTATGTACATAGTTTCAGTAATTTATTTGTTGTATTTCTTTTAGCTTACTAATACTGATAGCATTACCTTGGTGTGCATATTTTTAGTCATTTTATTGTGTCAGTCCCATGACTGACTTGACACTAGTAGAATTCACGAATAGTTAGCATAAACAAATAATTGAATTGTTTGTACCAGCGCGCATGTGTGACATTTTTATTACAAGTATTAATTATTATTTAAATAATCTTTCTTTACAAGAACGTATACAGCTCAACAGAGGCATGTTAAAACAGGTCTAACCATAATTCTTATTAACATTTAAACGACAGCTTCAGTTAATACGTTCGAAGAAAAACTAGCTTAGACTACTTCAATATATGAACTAGGTACAATAATTTTATACTGGTGCAATAGTATTAATACATTTATATTGTGATTATAAGAGCAAAGAAGGTATTAGATGCGGGAACGTACATAGATCCTTTTTAAATTGCTTGATCTTTGAGACTTCAGTTTATTGAACTATTTATTTTGCGGAGCTTATACTACTTCATTCTTGAGTGCCGATTATTCATTTTTCATTAAAAAATAAGACATTAAGGAGACTTATTGATACACTTAAGCAAATGAATAGTAACCAGAACAAAAATTAAGCGGTTTATATATTAATAAATTAAGAATATTTATTAAGAACAAATTACGTAAAACAAACTGAGAAACATTTGTATAACGAGCTAATTATGTCTTATAAATAATTTTACCTCAGTTTAAAAATAACCAGTACTTTAGATATTTGATATTTATTAATAATCTTTAAGTGCACTAGATAGGACATATCGTAGCATTATCGCAAATTTACAGATACTTCTGATAACAACACACACCGGGCCTCTACATCTACATGGTTGAAATGAGACTTAATAAATCTGTGCACTCGATTTTGTAAAGGTCGCCGCACTTATCTTTATTTAAATAGCGCGTTTGTTATTATCGTGTTTAATTAATACACTTTTTTTTAATAACACAGTTAATAATTTAGTGTTCTTTATTTAAAAACAGAAAACCAATATAAGTGTAGATTGAATGGTGAAAGTCGCCACATTTATGTAGCATCCATCTAGATTACCTATGTTTATTTTAAAACTGTTTTATCTCATGTAATTGCGAAGTGTAGTTATATCCTGATAAATATAAGTGTTTTAAATGATATTATCATTTATGTATAAGTCACTGATAGTGCAAAGAAAGCAATTTCGTAAACATTCCTATGTTTAAAAGTTTATCTGTAATTCGAGATAACCTTATCTAAATTGTATACTTTATCACAATCTGTTATTTTCGCACTTACGTGTAAAACTTCGTCACAAACAACTAATCTTCAAGGTCTTATAAACCACGTTTGTACGTACAAATGTGGTTAATAACTGTTAAAAATTCCGCTTTTTCTAGATGATATTTTAAGATTTTTAGTAATTCTTTCATAAGTAAATACCTTGATGTATTTATCGTGGGGCATTCCGTAAGAAATGGAGATGCCCCGCGTCCAGCAGTGGGAAAAGCATGGGCTGTAAAATGAAATTCTAAGAAATTCTCAGAAAATTGAACTTTTAATTAGCAAAAACAAAAAACTTAATTTTATATATTTTATATAAATTGTATATATTTTTTAACAAAAATATAAATATATACACTTAAGCCCATAAGTGCGATCATAATCACTTTTTTTACAACTTTAATAAGTGTATGCATGCATTCATCACCTTAGTTCATATACTTTATATTTTTGTTTATTTCTTAAATATTAATTAACAAAGAAAAAGTTTGCATTCTTATCTTTTCCTAAAATAATTTTATGATGTTTGTAAACTTCTAAACTGAAGCTTTGTTCTTTTATCATACATAAGACTTGTGTAAACATCTATTTGATATCTAGGACATGACAAATAAATTCATCCTTATAAAGGGGACACGTGAAAATGTATACGTTCTTAAGTCAATAGACCCCATTAGCCTCAATTGAATGTGATAGATGACTCTATAGTTATCGTATATATATTTAGTTGTGAGAACTATGATATAACTATATAAAAGGCATAGGATATGTCCGCATTCACCTTCTATTTGATATTGTAGGTGAATATCAATGCGCATCCCCTCATTATCATCAATCTGCTACAGCCTAATGTTGGCTTTATTTTTCAAAAAATTAAAGGTTACCTTTATATATAATATAATTCATTACATTTTTCATCATATTCTCACATATATAGATCTCTTCCAGGTATGGGGTAGGCAAACAAGCATGTGGATCACCTGGTCATTCTTTAACCAGGTAATTTATCCACCACTGTCTGTAAACATCTGCAATGCCGAAGACGTCACAAATGCGTTGTCGGCCTTTTGGGGACACATACACATGTCAAATGGAAGGCGTTGCTAATAGTGGTGAAGCTCGGTAGATGAATTCGTGACCACAGAACTATTTATCTTGCACCGATAACCCTACTACACGGTTTGTCGTAGTAACAAGTCAGTGCTTGCTGGCTTGCAAGTATGACAAACCATCTAGGATGGTTCTACTTCCGTCAATTGATCTTCAGAGCCTCATTTGAATAGCAGGAAACACTCCATGCAGGTGGGAGGAACACAAAGTGACACATTGAGAACTGCACTTATTACATCCCACGTACGTATGCAATAAAGGAAAAAAATCCAATTAGCGTATCAAGATACCATTAAAAACTAATACTAGTAAATTTACGTCAAAGAAATTGTAGTAAAGGTTTCATGAAAATATTGGAAGGACTGATAATCGTACAAATAACATGATAAAGCAATCAGCAAGTGTGTTACTAATACGAAGAACAATATAGCCGGCTGTAATAATTACAAGAGAACGACCGAGAAGACGTATGGCGAGCGACCTACGCAGACCGATCGCCTCATTAGTCGCCAACGGACTATGTATCTGTATTGACCATTTAAATTAGTGAAAGTTTATTCATATGTACGTCTATACACCGCGTCGACGATAACTTTTCAGGTACTTAAGATGCCAGAATATGTACTGTAAGTGCAATAATACTTCTCACAATGAAAATTATTCATTTCGTTTTCAACAATTAATAAAAATTATTAGGTAGGGATTTATATTGTACTAAGCAAATCCTCATCAATAGGTTTTCTATAATTCTTTGTACTTCTATCATTTGCCCACTACAAATTATTCTGCAGTTTTTTGGGAAAATTCGTTAATTACAATAAGTACGTCTAAAGGAAGATACCAACACTAATTAGAGAAATGCTTTAATGTTGCAGACATATGTATGAAAGTCAATGATAATTTTATGGATAGTGTACACCTAATACTGAGTTTTATTACAATTATATACGTATAAATAAATATTGCTTTTCCTATTATTTATGTAGATATATGTTGGCGCATTAAACTTTAACTTAAATAAAAATATATTTATGTTTATATATTATGATATTTATTATTCATATATACTTATGTTATTAATCAAACTGAGTTGTTGTTAAAAATAAGCCATATAAAAATTGCATATATTTTTATAAATATTATGAATATAATGTACATATAATATAAATATATCAATATCGTATGTATCAATAAGACAAAAAATATGCTAGTAATTTTTAAGAACGCAGTCGAAGATAAAAAATACGTATTCAAATCAGCTTTTTGTTATATCACACAGCATAAAACCGGTTCCACAGAAATAATATAAGCAATTCTCGACTTGATTTTTTATCTACATACAAGACCAGAACAACTTTAAATAGACTATGCGAACAACGAGGTTATCGACTGACATATCAAGAATACTTGAATGCTTATAGCAATTAACATATCGAATAATAAAAAGCACGTCGTTACAGGTGTGCATAAAAAAGGTAGGGCTTTAGCATTTAAATATCGCTTTAACCTTGAAACTGTATTAATGAATGCAGCTTAATTGCATGGGATCGAATCCGACACTCAAATAATTACAATCAACTTTTGAAACAGCTGACCGTGAATCAAATATTATAATTCATTATAATATAGAACGATATGCCAAGTCAAAACATAACGAGGCTTATCTTACACTGGAGAGCTCTTTGTGGAATTCGGTCATCTGATCTGACACTACGTTAAGGCCATTATTATAATGCCGGAGGGGAAATCACAGGACATGACTCGTCGTTGTTTTATTTTATGATAAATATTGGCATTTCCGAATGTTTAGATGATTTTTATAAGGTTTAAGTCATAATGTTTATATTCAAACTATTTTATTTTGACATAATTTTTATAAATTCTATTTCCTTCCAATACAGTCACAGTAACAGGCTGTTTTCTTTATATTATAAAATAAATTATATTAAATTATCAACTATTAAGTAACTTGATAATTTTTCGTGACATCACGTGAAATATACAAAATTTATTTTATCAACATTTTGACCGATAAATCCAGATAATACTCTAGCTGTATAACTGCTAGCATCATTATAAACCCAGTCAATAGATAATAAGTGATCGAAGCACCTCAAATATTGAAGAATTTATATTATTACTGTTATGAGTGAAAACAAAATTGATAATTCATATAATGGAATTTCTCACGAATCAAAATGTCATAAAATAACAAAGTTGGCAATTTCAATATTGCTACCCGACCATGACTTTAATGTTGTTGGATTGCAGAGTCTAATTATAAGCGGGAATAAATATTACCGTAAAGGATACTTTTTATATAGATATATTCATATATACGTAGACTAGCTGAGACATATAGAGACTCGCTGAGACAACTTTATTGGTAGGGCCATGCCTCGGACAATTTTTGTGTACAGTATGAATCGAGCTCAGAGAGCAAAGTACATAGAAAACAGACTTTCAAGTTGTCCTTCCGCGTTGCTACTGTGCTTCGTTCAGTGCGCGTTGGGGCCGGTGCTCAAGTCCTTTTAACTTCTCTCTCCTACTCCACTCCTATCACCTTCCTCTACTTTCATTAGACTATATTTTTCACAAAAGCAAATTATTTTCACCTTCTGTGCCCATAACGCTAAAGATGTCAAAAAAGCCTTAAAAAATTTAACATTACTTCTACTAAAACATTCTTATATAAATGTTTCAAAATGTATTATTGGTAAAAGTAAAAGGAAATTTCACATTTTGATCAGACACTAAGGGAGTGAGCGTCTTCTCCTATCATTAAAATCGACGGAGGTAAGTGCATTAAAAGTTTGACGGTATCTTTTTAGAAGTTTGTTAGCAACTCAGTTGAGGCAGTCGCGGGCAATATCTGACTAAAGTGAGAAAATCGAGATTTATATCAGATTACAGTCTCTGACGACTGACTATAAAATTTCGAAGGAGAAAATTTTATGTTCCCTTTGAAAGTTTCAAGTTACACAAAAATATTTGATGGATTATGTAGATATTTATTCCTTGACTATGACTAATTCGGTCACAAGGTTGCGTATCTCGTGATCTGCAGTCATATCACTTCTACACGGCTGGATCGTAATCTAAGTCACTCTGAGTATTAAATCGATCGTAATTTACGTCAAATGATTGTATCGCCCGACAGGGTTCCAACGGAACTGTACGTGAACATTAACAAAATGAGCCACCGGCCACCTAATAAATGAACGTTTGCAAAATAATACCCCTTCACTATTTAAAAATTTATAGCTAATTTAAATTTCCTATATATTTTTAAAGAGAATATATGAACAACTAAACACAATAAAATGTAATAGCTTAGTTTGCTTTAAAGACGAAATGAAATATTGTTTTTAGAAAATGATTTGAAATCATCTCAAAAGCTACGATCCAGGCCATCGATTCAACAATAAATGATATTTTACGTATATTTTCTATTATTATTATTTTGTGACAATTATTAGACGATACTTTTATATGCTAGAATGATTATGACATTTTATATTGAAGATGCACTGGTTAAGGCTCAACTGATAATATTTTTTCTTTAAGAGTAAACAACACTTAACACTTTAACTTAAAGAAGAATATGAAAGAAACTCAGCAGCCCCTTTTAGTGGGATAGTTATAAGAAAAGAAACATATTTGCTTTACCCTCACAATGATCTAGAGCAAGTGTCTAAAATTTAAACAAAGTAGGTAAATTACCCCTTTTGGTAATAAACTTTAGGGCGACTTATCACCGATGGCGGTCTACCACCGTACGATTCTATTGTAATTTCCTAACTCGAGCCGTGCAACTATTTGAACGAATTACCACCACCTGCGGGGTTCACGCACATTTTCAATACGGAGTATTTAAGGCAAGTTTCAGTACACTAAAGACCGGCAATGCATTTGTGACGACCGAGGTGATCACTTACCATCACATGACTCGCAGACTAGTGTACCTTGTTTGCTATAAATACATTAATGTATAGTCAATTTTATTTAGTGAGTTTTAGTATTTCATTTTTACAAACTGAAACATGGTTTAGTAAAACTATATTATAATATTGATGTAATTACAATACTGAGAAAATTTCCATTCAATTTAAATTGGACTGATTATTTATTTCGTATCGAACGTATTATTGTAACTTAACCTTGACAAGTATAGCGCAGATATTTAAGACTTATTATTTTATATTGTATATCATACCGGATGCACGTTATCGAACTGGAACTGGAGTCGGCACTGGAACTTCTATCAGTTGAGTTAAGAAACTCAGAAATCATCGGCTCGCTTTACATCAACGATCACATATTTAAAAATTTATCCAAGTAAAAAATTATAATTATCTAATAAAAAAATCGAGCACTCTGGTTAAGAAATGAATCCTTTTTTAAATATTAAAAAAGCATTGGAAAACATTAGTAACAAGTTTTTAGTCTATTTAAATGGATGGAACACTCGGCACAAGAATAAACTGTCAGGAATTAAACAGGGTAAAACAATTTGAATTCATATTTAGTTGTAAATATAAATTATACGCTAAAATAAATTATATGTTAAAATTATAACGGAAAATTGATCTCACAAGTCTTTAAATTTTTACATCATACTATGACAGCTTTATTTATATCATTAGTTTATTTTAAGATCAAAGTCAATGAAATATATTTGAATAGAACAACTGATAACTAAGTTTCAAGATGCTTTCAAAAATCTTTCTTCATATGGACAATCAAAAGTTTTATTTTTTGCGTTGTGTATAGTGGTTGGTGGGTGGAGAGTTGATGGCCGATTTTCGGTAAGTTTTTGGTTTAAGTTCCAAATAAATCCACTAAACCCAACGGAAAAACACACATTATTAATTTTCTGTTATTGTTTTGCTTGTCGCGGATCTTAGCTAAGTAAAACTTTTGATTGTCCATATAGTGATGGATTTCCGCAAAGTAACGGCTGACTCCATTAATAATCTTTCTTTATGACATTAATTAAAAAGATTAAGAAGTCTTTGGACGCAAAGGCCTGTGGATTTTTTTATGGTTCCAGTACTATTAAGGGATCCCCAATAGATGGGCGGTAGCGCCTACCTGATACAAAAACTCCATTCTACGATCCACAAACCGCCTGCCACTGCCAGGTGTGGTAATGACGGCAACGTCCTTAAATTTTGAGGTAGACCAACGTCCAAACAGTGGACTGATAGGGCTATATCGATGACGATGATGTACAAAATTCCAGTCCATATTCTTTGTCCCTTTACCGAGTGTAAAGCTTAGCTTGCTATAGAGAGGAATTGGATGGTGTCAAAAGCATAGAAATTTATAAATAATACTCACAAAAATTTATAATGCTTATATGAACTGTTAAAATTATAGTGGTACATAAAATACCATCAACAAACTACATCTAATAAAACTTTTCATAGGCAATATTATAACTGTGTCCCAGACCCAGGTGACCTTAGCATGATACTCACAACAAAGAAAGAAATATTTCTTCTTTTGTCAGTATTTTTTTGGAAAACATTTGGCTTTTGATGCATTTGAATTTTTTGCTAAATCTTGTAAATATCGATCATAATGTATTGAAATCGCTTTACACCGGGAAGGGACTGAAATGTTTACATTTTTTTTAAACTAAAATGCAGGTACCCACCATACCCTTATTTATAAAGAACACTCATTTCTAAAGAAATAGGGGCCTTTTTTGTTTCACGGCAAAAACGTTACCTCTCTGCCCGAAACGCTTTGTGACTCGTAATTACAAGGAATAACTTCGGGATGTCTTTTGTTGCGAAAGGGGGAGTTTTTATAAATGGGTAACGACTGAAACAGGTGGCGTATAAATTTAAGGCTGATAAATAAATTGCCAAGCAAAAAAAGTGCAACAAAAAGGTAAGAACTTTCGTACACTCTATGTCAAATGAAGGTCACACGAGCGTTCTTAAAACTGATTTTGATATGCAAACAACCAATAAACACGGTTTAAGTAACAATTTGCATATTAAAAAGCGTAATGACGTATAGAAATTATACTTGTTTCTTACACCACAAAACGTTTAGAATACATTTTGATGCAGATTTCAGTAATTTACCTTTTAAACCGTATACAACAACTATAAATTAGTTTATATAAGCTCGAATAAAAGAAAACCAACAGTAAAATTATGAATAATAAAACTCGAATACACATAGTATATTAAACATTAATTACGTAGTTGTTTAATATTTGATACGCGAACTACATAAAACGGCCAAATAACAACACAAATATTAGGTTATAGTAATTAAATGAGGTGAGATGTATTAAATGAGGCGGCAATCCTTACTTTGATATAAAAGTATCACTTGAGCAAGATCTTTGATACAAAATTTTTTCTTAAGTATATTATGCCTTACAATCAACTTTCATACACTGGTTCTCTTCATAACAACAACAAGGTTAACTAAGGGTAACCCTGAGATTATAAAAGCGATTTATAAAGTACTAAAAGCCTAATTTAATATTGCTTTTACTTGTAAATGAACCTTTATAGTTATATGTATGTAAGTATTGTATAACAAAAATGCTAGCATGTAAAATAAATATGTGAGTATTACAAGAAAATGAAATATTGAAGCATTTAAAAAGTATATATAAAATAATTAACATGAGTTTGAGATTATATATCGCAACTTGGCCTTATGTTATTTATATCTTACCTTACAAAACCATACTGCAGTTTCGCGTTTACCATATGTATAATATGAACTTTATATTTCAGTACATTTACAAAGTTGTACTCATAAATCCCATTTCAGGCATATACGAGAAACACGTGTCCTATAAGCGATAAAGTTCAAGCTACCATCTTTGTATTCATCCGGTCGAGACCATTAATGTAATGAATCCTCAACGCCGCTCAAGTCGGCACATCACATCCAAACCGTGGGCTACGTCCGCGTGCGCCACAAAAGGAATGTTCACTATTATTATTACGTCAAAAAAAAGCTGACACTACATTTTTCCCCCGGCATTCAGGTAGTAAAACAAAAACAAAACATCAACCAAACCGGTTCACGTAAAAACGCTGTTTATGCGTTAAGACATAAATCATGCGGAATCACGAGAGCGGGGCGAGGCGTGTTCTCGTCTACTCCGTCCGTAATGAGCTTTCAATCAAGGTCGTCTTTGAGCGCCGCTATAGTATAATATGGTACGTTATAACTTTGTTTTATTATATTTACTTTTATAAGTTTTTTTAAACGGACAGTTTATAAGCTAGGAGGAAAGAAAGCTATTAGTTGGCGAAAAAGAAAGAGATTATAAACACTTCTTAAGCCGGGAACGCTGTGAAGTAATAACGAAAGGAGCAATGAGCAATAGCCATTGTGTGAAGCTGAAAAACAAACATTTCTCATTAGGCGAGTAGCGCGAACCGACCCCATTGTTCTCCAAGAGGACATAACGGACCGTGTCGGTTTACGTCAACGTTTCTGCCCGCGTCGGCGTCCGACGACCTCTACAACATTGAAATTATACATTTCCTTAATTAAAATACAAGAATTTATTGTATTGTACTTGCCACTGTCAAATTCGTATTAATTTGTGCCCTTCCTTATTTCTTTCAATTAATACCAAGTTACCCCTATATACCCATAAAAAGTAAGGTCCTTATAAACTAAGTTGTTAAAGTGTAGTAAAGTTTACAGTATGCATTTAAAAGCTAGGCGAGAAGACCCGTGTTAGATAAAAGATTAATTTAAATGATGATCACATGATCGCAAATACACGAGAGTGGGATCAACGTCTAAATGGAAAACCCTATTATGGCTGTAAACAAGATTGTGTATGTGTCTCACGGTACCGCTTTCCATTACCTGTTCTATAAATGGTAACACCTACAAAACTACTTCTATGCATAACTACGGCTTGGTGTAATCAAATCTGTTTATAAATATTAACATTAAAGAGTTAATCACATGATTACGTACTGTCGAGGAAATGTCAAAAAAGGTATTTTTGCCTGCTAGGAGCAGTAATATGAAGTAGTTTTGTCGGGTTCAATGGCCTATGGACCTCGGACCAATTCGCAATATGAGATTGAATAATAAGTTGATTGCGCGAGTACAGTCCAAGGCCGGCGGCCATTACTGCTCGTCGTGTGGTCGCCATTTTGCGCGCGCTATAACAACACACTCCTGTGACCTCATCAATTCACAACAATCCCTAGTTGTACAAAAACATAGTTTGCTCATACGACAATAAAAAAAAGAACACCTAAATGAATTGATAAGGACTGCGTCTACGATCTAAGGTCGTGAGTTCAGTCTTTCATTAGGTTATTTATTAATGTGAACCATATTTTCCTAACACGAGCACTATGATAAGTGTTTTGTTGTAATAATTACCAAGAATTTTAGTTACATAAAAACATTGAATGATAGTTTTTTTAATGAATTTATAAACCTTTTATTTAATACTAGCTGATACTTGGCACATTAACGTTACGAACTTAGCGCAATCAATTGAAAAATAGTTATATTAATTCTAAATACGGCAAACACAAAAACTCACCAAAGTTAATAATGGGAAAGTATATATATAAATACCTATGAGATGAATGAAATATGTATGTAAATTACTTTAAAAATAAAACTTTCAAATAAAATGAATCACACAAATATACGTAGAAAGTTACAATGTGTATTAAAAACTTTTAAATACTAAATATGTTTTGTTTATAATATATTGATTAATCATAAAATAAATAATGATTATTTAATTTATTAATTGATAAAAAATGACTTTACTGTCGCAGATGTTCTTCAATTTTTCCATCTAGTTATCATTGAAATTATTCAAATCATTTCAATGATATATTTATATATCTTATATATTTATATATTATTTTTTATATATTTATAAAGCATTCGTAATTTTTGTGAATATAAAGTTGAAAGAAAAAAATGGACACAGTAATAAATAAAACACACAACAAAACTCTAGCATGTTGAACCAATATAGTGACTACTAACCAAAATACTAGTGACTATCAATAATAGAAGGAAGACAAAATAATTTTCATTAATATTTATGACATAGAAGGTAATATTACTTTAGTAATTATCACTACTAGATTATCACGGCTCGAAATGGGTACAGCTCCTCGGTATGACTGAACAAATCACCTGCCGTGAATGAGGTCGGGTTGGTCATACCCGGTAAGTTTTTAAACGACGATTACTTAATGTTATCGTTACCTTGCGAATCTGGAATAAGCTGTTAAGTATAATAAGCTGTTATGTATGTAAAAAGTAATTCTTTTATTTACTTCCTGTAACAAAACGAACTTTGAAAGATCGATTTACATGAATTCGATTCTGTTCGCAAATCAAATCAATGTGCTACGATTGATTATCATTTAAAAAATAGTTTCATTTTAAAACAACAGGTATCCCTACTTCAGAATTAATAAGGAACTAAGGACTAAATTTGTAATTGAAGTTAATGAATGAAAATCACAATGAGCAGATGTCAAAACGGTGCATCCAGCCAAAAACTTGTTTCGGTATTTATTTACTACTGTACCAAATAAAAGGCCATGAGAGTCAATCAGCAGCGATCAATTTAATACGCCCGCGCACCGATTACGTAACGTTCGGCGCCATCTTGGAGAACTTGTATTTGCTACTTCCCAACCAAGTATAATTGTGATAAAAAAATTTCTAATTTAAAACACGATTAAATTATAAGAAGTGATTTAGTATAATACCATTTTGAGTATTTTCCACAGAAAAAAAAGAAATATAGAAGTAAATTAAAATATAATTAATAAAAATAGAAGTAAATTAAGTCGTTTGTCATTCGCAATATTTTTTATTATCACACACAATCGTTATCAAATGTAAAACTTCAAAACAACTAGAAGACTAAAGGTTCGTCATCCAAAATCCATTCAATGGATTGGTAAAGTATAGCCTGCATTGACTGTCCCATTCGCAATCGTAATTTATCTCTATACCGGTTTGCGCATGGTTAGGCATGTGTGCGTGCGACAGAGTGGCAAATATCTGAGAAGCGTAACGGGCGGGAATATCCATTGGTGCCGTAATTGTGTAAAGAATGCATTAGCGTAACGCTGTGAAAAGTTCATAACGAGTGTTAGTTGTCATTGTGAATACTTCAGTCATTAGCATTAAATAGTTAAAAAAATAAAGTTAAATTGTGACTCCTACTTACAAAATATACTGGATTAATTAATTTACTTCATATTTTTAACATCGTATTCGTTTGCCTTGTTACTTATAGTTCTGGGAAGAGGGAGTAGAAGATTGCTAGTTTTGTAAACCAAGTCCAGTTAATTAGACAGCATATGAATAGTTTTTCATAAACGCACAGAGGCGTTTTTGATTAACTATTTAATCTATTTTGTAAATAAAAACAATCTGTGATTTCCAATCTGCCGCCTAGGCGTGGAGATTACGGCAACACATCTCATTTTTGAAGAAGGCCAATGCCCAGCAGTGGTCTTTTATGGCTGTATTTATTGTATTAAAAGTTATATTTATTAATTAAGGTAAAAACAATTAAACGGTATACCTTTCTCAAGCTTATAAATTAGACTTTCAATGTATTATATTTTCAATAAATATCTAAGGACGGTATGACAATACAGATAAGGCAGGCGAGTTATAACAAGCGGCTGCAGTAATGGAGGTTGGCAGTGTGCGACCGAGATGAAAGATGCTAGTCGTTCATGTAACGGTTAGCCGGGGTGAAAGTACACAACTCGTAACGAAACGCGAAGGAAATTCAAAATGGACGTGACACTCGAAAAACATTCTGCTCGATAAATTTATTAACTTGTGAACTGTTTACAGAGAGCATTTTGCGATTTAAGGCAAAACAATTTACATATAACATTCACTTGTTACATTTCTGTGTACAGCTGATTCTCAACAAATTTTAAGACCTTAGACACAGTAAAAACAAATTGAGAGATGCTTTATTGTAACTATATTTTATACATATGAGTTTTTATGAAAACTTTGACACCCACTTGGCTCAGTGGTTAGAGTTAGTTTGGTTTTTGTAATACCATTGCAATTAATACCGATTTAACCAGCTCGATTTATTTTATTTTAACACATTGAAGACGGAAGACGGGAATTCCCTTCTTTAATTTTTTAACTGTTGGCGACGGATGACGGAAATTCACGTTTTTTGAAATCTGATGCAATAATTGCAAGTAAAGACAACATAAAGACATGAAAAAAATGATAGTTGTAGTGATAATAATAAAAAATGAGGCGGAACTGAGGCTAGACACTTTTCAGCACATACTGTCTTCAATGTATTAAAAAGAAACTAGAAAGTGTTTTAATATGGCTAGAAATCTTGTTAATTATTTCAATTAAGTTAATAATGTTTTTGTAAGGAAACTGTAGTTCATATCAATAGTCCAGGTAGAATAAAACGTTTCTAAAACGTCGACGTAAACGTCTCTAAAACGACCAAAACAATTTAGACACTTTATATGTAATTAAATTTACAAGTAAGAGACGTTGGTAATAAATAATGGAAATTAAATTATGAACAGTTTCTTCTAGATTGTTATAAATAAGGACATAACATAAACAGGTTTCTAACAGCTTCAAAACCTGTCTTAGATTCGACCATTCACACGCAAAACACGAGCGCTCACTGTCGAAAATATGCAAATTCTTGTTTATGCAGTGGACTGAGGACGGAAACGGTACCACCGACTATTTGCAATTCTACATCGATATTGTATAAAACGTAGACGACGCTATGAATAAATAAAGAGAATAGAATCAGCGCGGCGGATTCGCGTCGCGTTCACGGCCGCGTTCCCAGTCGGCCATTGTTCTTTGCGTAACGACTACGTGACGTGGACGATGCGATTTGTTATGCTTACGTAGGTGCCCCATTCGCGTTTCACGGTGTCGATTTCCCTCTCTCTATTGTTCTCATAATCTACTCGGTTCATCTACGCGTGCACAAATCATCGTAATTATTTTTAATGATTCTCATTAAAAATATGGAATGGAATGGATGGAATGGAATATGGAAATGAATTTTCTTAAATTCTTAAATAAGCAAAAACACAATTTTTTAATACATGATTATAATTTACAAAAATATTGTATAATTTACTTTAATATTAATAATAATGTAAAAATCTGCAAAACCAAATAATATTATAATAGATCTTCATTACTGTCAAATTTTTTTATAAAAGTTAAATTTCGTAAAAGAATGACGGATAATCTCTTATTGGAAAAAAAAATTGTAGTATTGTTATTACGTAGGAAACTTTCGTACGTTATAAATACTAATTGTCATATATGTACTTATTGAAATATTGGGGCTTCTTTAGTTAAATATGCTATATATCGATAAAAAATAAATTAATATAATTTTTTTATGTTTTCTTGAGCTTAGTATTATAAACACTAACTTTAATCCAATGTATCTCTTCAAACATATTCTTAAGTCTAAGCGTAACAGAGACTTCATGATTCATTAGAATAGTGTGATTGACCTACACCACGTACTCGTAAATACAACCGGATACGGGCATGTTAATTCTCTCTGTAGCTCATGATGCGATGGTTCCGTTTCTAAAGCTTCTTAAATACACAAACAATCTAGTATGATTCATGCGTATTCATTTATATGTATGGTTTTTAATATTTATATACAGGCAATTTTTAAAATGTTTTATAGAATGTACCAGCTACTTCAACAATATTATATTATATTCTACCTAATCTAACTATCTAACTCTAATTATAAAAAACAAATTGAAATATACTGTTCAATTTGTCTTTTATAATTTTGATAATCATACATGTCATAAGAACCCAATCAGTCCTTATTTAAGTATTTTCACAATTCAAAATATCTTTTACTTATTTCATTTTATTTGATATCTTTTTCATCTTGAAATATATATGAAAGAAAATAAAGTTTTATTCTATTAACCACTTAACTGTCGGATTTTTTGAGAAATGGGGTAATAAAATTTTCATGTTTTTTTTATTTGACTAAATTTATTAATACAATTAATTAATTACAATAAATTTACTCACTAAGAAGTTTTACTATTATATATTTTGAAAAATAAAATTGACTATAAAATGAAAACAAAAACTGCATAAAAAGTAATCAAATTACAACAAGCTAGAGTACAAACAATACTCGGGCAAATCACTATCTACAAGTTGACACAAAACATGCCCGGACGAGACTCGGGATCGGTGCACGGGAAAATGTCAAACCCGAGTGCAACTCGGCCAAAACTGTCAAGTGGTTAAGTACGCTGAATATCATTTCATCTTATGTTTACAGGTGCAAGATTGACTCAATTCGTTGCCGGCGATACTTAAAACCGACCCCACTACATCTGGTGGACAATAAAATTACGATTGAAGGCATGCCACGACTGCTGGCAATGTACATTTCTAGATGATTCTATCAGGGCGCCAACCCCCGCCGACCGACTTACCCCTAAGGTATTGAGTCGCGCTACCGAATGCCGGCGGCACGTAAATTTGATATAATCTACCTTATTTCCACTTGCAAGAGCAGTGGGTAAAGTTTTATAAAATGAGCACAAAGTTACGATATAGTATATAAACAGATCGCTTAGTCCTTAGCCTGCCGACTCCCAGTACACTTTATTATACATTACAACACTACCATGAGTTATCGTTTATTAAAAAAAAGGAAATCAGTCAATTATTTTCGGTCTTTTTGATTTTTTTTTTGACATAATCATATAAAAGATATTGTATTTAATCACAATCAATGAAATAAATATAACAAAAAACTAAAATTTTTGCCTGTATATATATGTACATACATACACCTATGTATTAAATACTAGATACTGTAGACGTAGTACTGATGCACTTAACGATGAACATATTAAATTATGCAAACTACATGACGAAGCGCATATACATGCAAAATTTGTCGGGCGAACGATGCTTGAAAGTAAATCGCTTCGTTATCAAAATAATTTTACATAGATATAAATCTTTCAACTAAATCCTAAATAAACGTGTCTTTTTCTTATTTGTCGGAATCATAATTGGCGTTAGAGACTTGGTGAATGAATCTTTTATTGTATACTATTTATATATGTATATGTTTATTACTAAACAAAAAAAAATCTTTAAAAATAAAAAAATCAATCGCAATGAAGTCAATTTAATTTTAAATTACTTCTTTTTTTAGTAATATCAGTCAACCTTCCCGATATAGTAATATTGGCGTGAAAGCCTTGAATGATCCAAAGATCACAACATGATAAGTGTAAAAATGCCTAACCGCTTCACCATACTAGCAATTCTCTAAATTTGAGATATATACCTCAGACTCAGCAGAAAAATCAATAATAAACTCTTGAAACAAGTTTAATTATAATCAGGCTAGTGAGAATGGCGGCAGTACGCCGAAAGCAATTAAAATGTACGGTAAACAAGAACAGGCCAACGGCGCGGAAGCTCATCCAATATCCGAATTCCGTTTAACTAACACAAAGGACTGTCGCTTATACGTCGCTCCGAGAGCGAACACGACATTATAACTATACTATGCCAAGATTTACGTAATTACAAGCGGCAAAGCTTAACTGTACTATAACATCTAAGCTCGTACACAATGTCACAGCAGCGTATGTTATTGAATTACAGTGATGCATGGCTTACAAGTATATACATGACTTGTGACAATATAAGTTTGATACGAAGATATATAATTGCTTTTGTGATATATAAATAAAATAAATTGCATGTTATTCATTTATAAAAACTAGCTGTCAGTTTCGAAAGAAAACAGTTTTATATACCAAAAACGTTGTGTACAACTAATATAACAAAACTATTTTTCAGAATTAAATTATTTGATTTGAACTATAGGCAAATGTATAGTATCCAATCTATTAAAGTTAACATATTTTCCCTTTAAATATATTGTTGGTTGATATAGTTTTGGTACGGATATATTTTTGACATACATGGTGCTAATGCACGGCGAAATGACCAAAAAAGGGGCGCATCACATAACTATTGTTTCCTTCCATTCCCGGAAAGTTCACGTCAAAAGTTAGTCCAGTGTGAACAGCGTAGGTCGCGGAACGTTCAAAGAAAGTTTGTGAACTTCCACCGACAAACAACAACGTGAACAAAGTTCAAACGATTGGAACAGTGTAACAACTTTCTAACCAAAATTAGTTAGTCACTTTATATCATTGTTAGAAACTAAACAAAATAAATTTTAAATTTCCTACAGGACCTTACAAAAATCACACGACAAAATTATAACAATAGAAAACGAATAAATTTGTTAAAACCGCAGGACATTGTATCAGAAATTATGCAAGTCATCTTGTTGTTTAATAATAATATGAGATGCAAAATACCACTTCTTTATTATTATGTAAATAACACTCGACACCGGTTATGACGTTGAATATAACTTTATAAATAGCAATCGTGCATTCAAAAAATATGTCAGAACAGTTTTACCTTATATAATAGATGTTTTTAAAACGACATCAAATTATCTCGTTTCGGTTATGAATACGTCTGGGAAATTAGATATTCGTTACATTAGGATATGGCTACGTGTACACATATTTAAGGCGCTTATTTGACTATTTGTTATATTACAACACACAGACAATTTACTGAATCGAATGCAATAATCAAACTACTCAACACCAATAATCATATAAATATTTCTACCTTTTTTTTTCGAGATTTAAATACATACTTTGCATTTGATTTCTAATAATCAAAAAAGATGAATCAATCTAAGCAAGGAAAGTATAGTTAATATAGATATAGAAAGGTCAATTTTGTTGTGAGCTGAAAAAAATATGAAGCAGAGTCAGATATATAGAAATTGGTGATTGTGAAACTCAGTGACGTAGCGTGGGGCGCTACATCACTGAATTTTATAGAAAACTTAAATACCTACTTAAATAACATCCCTATTCTCCTACCACCCATTGGGGCGTGAAGCCAACACATATCGTCACAATGCTGTCAGATGCAGCCGGCTCATGCAATTAAAGCATGCGTTATCAGCCTCTTTTGTGAACCCATTATTTCAGTCAAAAGATAACTTTGTAATTCTACTAACACGCACACTGGAATGTTCTTATTTTCCGTTCACAGTTAACGTTCTTTGGCAACGCCTAAGAAATAACACTTATATTTACGAACATAACGGGTAGCCCATTTAATTTAAATAGCAGCTGATAAGTCTTCATCGGAAAGTGAAAACAATAGTAAAAATAACGCCTGCAACGTCAATAAAGTAAACTAACGTATAATTCAGAAAAACTATAATAATTAAGGAAATTAATTGAATTCTTAGAACCTATATGAGTTATTTTTTCGATTTATGAATTATTTTAAAAAATAATATTTATTGATTTTACTTATTTATTTTTAGGAGAACAAAGAGCTAAGAATGCGACTTAAAACAAAACATATAAAACACGACTTATACAATACATTCCAATGTTAATTAAGTAAAAACAAGTAATATATACGTTTTTTAATTCAATTCCTTCTTTTATATCCTGCTAAATATTTTAGATAGAAGATAATTTTTTCTCCCATATAAAACTCAAATTAGTTAATTAAATTTAATTAATGAATTTACATTTGAAAAAAACTGTGTTATCATCAAGTGTCATCCACAAATTTAAAAAATTGTATTTAAACTTGAGTGGATCGATAAAAAATTATTTTATTAATGATGGAACATTTGAACAAAATAAATAGGGAATATATGTAGGGAAAGTTAAACTAATAGTAGGAATTGAAAAAATGGACGTTTTGTTTGTTTTGATTGCAAATTGAAGTTATCCATCATTGCAGCAGCTAGAAGTCAAAGCGGACCTATCCATTAGGGAGAAAATACGAGATGGCATGTATGTTTAGATTTATTACTTCAGTGTTGCGATAACATATCATTGATATTGTGAAATAAAATCTTTTTAAGTTTGATTACAAACGATTAACCATTGTTCTAAATTTAAAAATAATTATTTCAGGAACTTTTTTGTGAATTATTATATTAATTCTTTTCAAAGATAAATTCTTAAGAGACGGTTAAAACAAAACACTCTTCGTAGTAGATCAGTCAGTAAGAAGAATTGCAACGATGGGCAATGTTTACGGATGCAGTGTTGGAGTATTGCCAGCTTGTGATAGGTTTAGCGTTGTAAAATGGATATGTTTAAAAATCGAACAAGGCAAACATGGACGTGTGAATAAAATGTTCCAGATACCAGATGTATGTACCGACTTAAAAAGTTTCTCACAATATCTTGAAGTTTCATTTCTTTAAGAAGTGTTTTTAAAAATCATTTAAAATTCGACCGTAAATAAAACAAATTTAAAGCAAAATAATAAATATTTTAAAAAAGTTTCCGGTTATAAAAAACCCTTAGTTTAATAAATACCACCGTAATAAGATAACCGCTTTTAAACAACCTGATGATAGAATAATGAATGTGGCAATAACTTCAATCCATAGGATGTGAAAATAGGTATTTTATTGTAATTATTCTAATGGGCTCCCAGTGGAATTTTTTATTATAACTTATTTGAACTTATTTAAATCAAAAAAATTCATATAAGTTATAATATATAATATAGCCTGAAAAATATAATATATATATTTTCAGGCTTTTTAATCATATATATCATTGGAGTCGTATACTCTTAATAACAAGTGTGACACAAACAAAATACTATTATTTGATTGCTATTTTGTTTCCCAAAGGAATAAACGTCAAAATGGCAAGCACATTAGTTCAGTGTAACTACAAACGCACTGACTACACGAGAATGCTCTGAATCCGCTCATATTAAGGTTTGGAACTAGAACAGATCCCAGGAGAGCTTTTGTGTCTGTTCCTTTGCGTGATGAAAACATTTTTCTTTTATAATAGTAAGTCAAAAATACAAGCAAGGCATAAAAGAAATGATAAGTCGTAGGACAATTTGTTATAATAAATAATAAATATGAACTGAGCTACAGTCGATATGGAAAACGCGTAGAACACAGACGGGACGTGTTAGGACGTTATATTATCGACTTCAAAAATACATCTAGGATAGATTTACGTTAAACAATAAACGATGCCATTATCAACGCTTATACAAGTAACTATTTCAATGCTTGTTTTGCGGCACATGAAATTCACATCCATTTGTATGTCTCAATGTAGGGTACAAGACCTCCCCATTTTTGAAGAAACAGATTCCAATCCATGACGCTTGTACAAAGCGGGTTGACGGGGTACCCAAACTAGAAATAAATACTTGTGGCCATGCATATGTTATATTTATCTTGATACGAGATTCGAAAACACAACTATTGTATCATTCGCCTCCGATCCGTCGGACTGTGCGGACGTACTTCCGAAACGCTCTTGCGCCCTCCTCTCGGAGGAGAGCAGCCTGTGTTTTTCGACATTTTGTGCTTGAGCTCCGGCTCGCACTCCCTCGCGGCCTACGCGATCACGATTTACGGGTTCCATACCCGTAAACAAGCAGTGCGTTTCTCTCTGTTGGCGGGCGCTTTACTGGGCCTCACCCGGTGGTTTGCACGCAACAAGGAGAGCAACGCAACGCTCTTTTT
>JASFAT010000600.1:0-35708 GCA_031353405.1 Baronia brevicornis
TAACACACCCATATTTTTTGTTATATTGCCATAAAACTCCAAGTTGAATGTCTTATTTTCATAACGATTATGCTGGGTAAAAACAATTACAAATGGTTTGTAGGATTGTATGGAGTATGATAACACCTTGACCAAGTAGCTTCCCTGTGAGAACAAATAAAGTTTAGATGTAATAGTATGACGACTCATTTTGAGAGAAAACATTTTTTAATTTTTTAAATTAAGTTTTGTTACCATTTAACTAGATCCTGATATTTTAGTTACTTTTCAGTTTTTGCGCTCGTGGGAAGATGAAGTAGAAGGCTAGAAGGCTTACAGCAGTTATGCTGTGGTAATGATATGCTTAACATTTTTAAGCTCTATCTATAAGTTTTAAGCTAGTAGGTGGCTTCAGGTAACACGCTTGCTGGTTTTCTCAACTTTTCTTGAAAATACCTCAAACTATTATTCATTTGTTTATAAGTATTTTGAAATAATTTTTACGCGTTGTAATTTCATGAACTACAAAGCGGGGAACACTAAATAAAGAAGTGTTTATCTACAGATACCCATTTTCTTTGTTACCTTTAATAAGATATGATTGGCTTTAACACATATTTTTAAGTATTTTAATTAGCTACATAGTTTCAACATACTTTAAAATCTTTTTTGTCATTCTTCAAAATTAAAAAGGTTTTATTAGTTAGTTAGCCTTATTCCAATACTCTAATTACAATTTTTTTTTAATTTTCGTTCCGCAAAATTAATAGGTTTTGCTTAATTAGCCTTATTTCAATACTTCTAATTACAAATTGTTTTTTTTTTTACTCAGCAGACAGATGCAGCTATTTATCTTCTGGTATTTTTTCCCATAGATGCCTCCTACGTCATCTAGTAAGGGTTGTTCTATTCTTTGTCAGGAATCAGACAACTATTAACAATACATATTCATTGATAGTGTTATATTTATTTATAGTTTACAAAACTAGTGGCACAACAATAAAAGCATTAGACGTTAGAAAAATACATCATTAAACTTGTATATCACATAACCTTATATATCACATGACTGCTGTTCTGTCACTAGTTTTGTAATACAAATCCAGATTAAGGAAATTTATTAAAATACGAACGTAATTATTCCCAAAATATACACCGCCCGACATCACTAACAGTAGAGAAAGAAAAATGTATCGGCATAACATGATGTCTTTCACGACTACATTTGAACAGTGACTATATTGAGATCACCTTAATTCATACGAATATGGTAGCAGCGGAAATGTTACGACAATGGTATTTTAACTGAATATGTAGTTTACCAGAATATTAGCTTCCGTCGAATCACAGCGTATATTGCTGATGATCTCATATTCATGATCGTATGTTCAAACGCAAGAACATTTCCCAGTGAGTATTTTTTTGTGACTTTATTAATATTTGTAACCTCTACTCCCATACGATTCCGATTATAAGATAATTTATTTCATTTAGTAGATTCGCTAATTTATTTTAATTGGCTACAGCAAATAATAAACACCATTTACATTAATTATTATAAGCTCACTTAGTAACTTATGAAGAGGAATCATGTCAGATCATATTCCTATCAAATCTATATGCACAAGAACAACTCAGAAGATTCTCTCGTAGATATATATGATTTGAAAGTAGGAAAACAAAAAATCAGAGTTACTTACACAGTTCTTTGAGTAAGCAAACTCAAGTGGAGAAGCGCAATGGTCTGGTTATATTTGTCACAAAACCGACATCTGTTGTAGTAGATGAGTGTAGATTGTAAACTGTGACGTGGCATTTGTAGTCCTAACTTGATGGCAGAAACCAGTTGCATGAAACTAAACATCATGCTAGTTAGCACTCCTTAGGGCTATCCAGCAGTAGACTACTGCAGATTTTTGATGATAATGACAACATTATGTTTATTAAAATAATTCCGGATTCATTGATGCCCAAACCTAACTTATGGACTTTCTAAAACGGCCATAAGTTACAGCCAACAATGTTTAATGAAGTGCACTATTGACTTATACATATCACCCTAATTTTTATTTTATATATTATTTTTCTCTTCTAGATTAGCATTGTATTAATAAAAATATATTTATTACAAGACACACAAGATTTTATTTATGAGGTAGGTTTACAGTCATGTAACTAAAAGGGAATATCTAGAAAAGTAAGGTGAACTTTGTAAAAGGTGATATATGCATAAAGAAGTATATTAGTCGATGATCATAAATAGGGTAAAGTGGAAGGAAATAGCATATTGCGCTGACTTCTAAATAATTGGGGACAATGCATGCAAATAAGAATGTTAATTCATTTTTTATGAATGCATTGAATATATTTATGTATGTACATATATCATCAGAGTATACAATATTTGTTTTGATTCGCAACGGAAACTAATATTCATTAAATACCATTAGTAAAATAACATACTTCCGCTGCTACCATATTCGTATGAATTAAGGTGATCTCAATATAGTCACTGTTCAAATGTAGTCGTGAAAGACATCATGTTATGCCGATACATTTTTCTTTCTCTACTGTTAGTGATGTCGGGCGGTGTATATTTTGGGAATAATTACGTTCGTATTTTAATAAATTTCCTTAATCTGGATTTGTATTACAAAACTAGTGACAGAACAGCAGTCATGTGATATATAAGGTTATGTGATATACAAGTTTAATGATGTATTTTTCTAACGTCTAATGCTTTTATTGTTGTGCCACTAGTTTTGTAAACTATAAATAAATATAACACTATCAATGAATATGTATTGTTAATAGTTGTCTGATTCCTGACAAAGAAATAGAACAACCCTTACTAGATGACGTAGGAGGCATCTATGGGAAAAAATACCAGAAGATAAATAGCTGCATCTGTCTGCTGAGTAAAAAAAAAAACAATTTGTAATTAGAAGTATTGAAATAAGGCTAATTAAGCAAAACCTATTAATTTTGCGGAACGAAAATTAAAAAAAAATTGTAATTAGAGTATTGGAATAAGGCTAACTAACTAATAAAACCTTTTTTAATTTTGAAGAATGACAAAAAAGATTTTAAAGTATGTTGAAACTATGTAGCTAATTAAAATACTTAAAAATATGTGTTAAAGCCAATCATATCTTATTAAAGGTAACAAAGAAAATGGGTATCTGTAGATAAACACTTCTTTATTTAGTGTTCCCCGCTTTGTAGTTCATGAAATTACAACGCGTAAAAATTATTTTAAAATACTTATAAACAAATGAATAATAGTTTGAGGTATTTTCAAGAAAAGTTGAGAAAACCAGCAAGCGTGTTACCTGAAGCCACCTACTAGCTTAAAACTTATAGATAGAGCTTAAAAATGTTAAGCATATCATTACCACAGCATAACTGCTGTAAGCCTTCTAGCCTTCTACTTCATCTTCCCACGAGCGCAAAAACTGAAAAGTAACTAAAATATCAGGATCTAGTTAAATGGTAACAAAACTTAATTTAAAAAATTAAAAAATGTTTTCTCTCAAAATGAGTCGTCATACTATTACATCTAAACTTTATTTGTTCTCACAGGGAAGCTACTTAGTCAAGGTGTTATCATACTCCATACAATCCTACAAACCATTTGTAATTGTTTTTACCCAGCATAATCGTTATGAAAATGGAACGTCCAACTTGGAGTTTTATGGCAATATAACAAAAAATATGGGTGTGTTAGGAGTAAGTAGTTCGTGGATTTATTTATTTTTCTAGAAATTAGATTAGATCATTTATATTTTTATTATTTTTAAAATAAGGCACAACATTTTTATAAAAACTTTTATGCCTATTTTTAATTAATTTTAATTTAGAAAAATATCAAAATGAATGTTGACTTAGGCAAGACTAATCGGTGACTTTGTTTCATCAAGACGCAGATAGTTATAAAAATTCAAACGTAGAACGTTTGAATTTTTATAATAATAATCATAAAACATAAGTACATTCTTCCAAGAAATTCGGACGCCCATGCCCAGCTATGGGACATATATACTTATATGTAACTTATTTATAAGAAAGAACAGAAAGCTAACGAAAATATTTAATATTTTTTAACTGCGAAAATTTATATATAATGTCATTTTTTATTTTACAGTTAAAAATACGAGCATATACCTGGGATGAATCTCTACATAAATTCTCACAAGGCATCAACATTGCTTTAAGAAACATGTGTGAAAAGAAAATTGGAAAATATGTTATTTCATCCATGCCGAACCTGGGCAGAGATTGTAGAATAAAACCCGTAAGTAATATTAAGTAATTAAATAAGAAATGTATAAAGTTCATTTCAGTCCAAACCATTTGTAAACATAAATATGTACGCTCCACAAAAACACTGTACAAAGAGCTCTTCTGAATTTATGAAAAGGAAAACGTCGTACCTAAATGGCTTAGAGGTGAAGGTATCACCTTTAAATTCAATGATTAATGGTTCGTTTCCCACATTAGAATAAATGTATTTATGGCCTACAGGTTTTAATCCAAGTGTGGATGTCCGATATCCGTTTCCATAATAAAGATGCCATTTTGGTCAAATTCTTAAGATCCCTATTACCCGATACAATCCGAATGTGATGTACATTGGGCATAAATTTGACAGTATAAATAAAATAATTTATGAATATCACATAAAGCATATTACTAGTCTTAAAAGACTATCTGGAATGTGCTATCTTCACCCGTTTCGTTTCATCAGTCTGTCGTGGTACTGGAAAAAAACTGACAATCTACAAAGCTGGAACAAAGGAGTGCTGAAGTAGAGACTCCGTCTTAGCGAATTTTGTCGCAGCCCCGCGGCAAGATAGAGCGGTGATCTATCTGCTCAGAGCGGCTAAATGGCACTTCTTACGGAAGGTCTATGTCTAGCAGTGGATTGCCATAGGCTGTTGATGACAATAATTCAGTAATAGCTGTATTAAACCTTAAATAACTGTTACAAATTTAGTAACATTTTTTTTATATATATATTTACGCCTATCCCCCGCAGGGGTTGGCAGAGACCACAGAGCTCCATCCGCTGCCATTCATCGCAGCGAAACGGCTCGTCATTGGTTGCTTTTCGCCCTCGTGAGAATCAGGACGTGACGGGTGGCGAACCACGTCGTCGTCATTTTTGACAAATTAGGTATATTACATTCGTCTTAGTGAATCCCACGAGCCGCAAGGAGGATGGAGGTCAGCCCCAGCAGAGCCCTGCATGCTGAGGTAAGGCACCATAGTCCCCGGGGGAGCCCGACCCCGGGACGATTGGCACGATTACGACTAGGCTCGCCCCTAGCCACGCATCCATTGGCACGGCAGACCGTGGATTGGCGGAGAGGAAGAGAAAGGATAGAGAGGAAAGGAAAGAGCAGGAAAGGAAATGCGGATTGGGGGGTTACCACACTCGGAATAAACATTTATAAATCCATATAAATATTTATTCCGATGCGGGAATCGAACCCGCGACCATTGACTCCGCGGGCGTAGGGCCCTGCCACTGAGCCAATCGGTCGTCATTTAAAAACTCACTTAATATTATTTATACGAGTATTCCCAATAAGGAACAGTTATAATCTAATGAAGCTGAGGCAAAATATTCGTAGTTTATAAAAGTGAGTGCATTAAAGTTAAATTTAGTGCATTGTCTTAGCAAACTGTATTCCCACAATAGAAAAAAAGCACCTTCTCTCAAGTAATTCTATAAAACTACGCATATTTTTGTTTATGAATCCAGTACAAAGCGTGGACCGTTACGAATTAATTGATTGATTGAATGTTGCAGGGTGAATACAATTTTACAATAAGCAACTTCGATTCACTATTGCAGACGATAACCAACGGAAAGTTCTTCTACGGAAAGTATATGACTGTTACTGATGTGTTTACTGATAAAATTGGAAGATTTTTAAAGATTAACGTAACCATAGGTATTGAACCAAAACAATAGTTGCAAAGGCAATCCAAGAAAGTATTATCATCATATACTATTGTCTACTCCACTATATGTAATATATTAAATACATTAATCTTAATCTAATAATTCTAAAAAAAAATTACCAATATATACCACGTATAAGTATTTATAAAAATTAAATAAAAAAGTAAATTTAAAACTATTTATAATATAATATTAATAAAAAATATTTAACCATCAAATAAGTATGTTTCCATTTCTAATGTACAATCAATATTTAGGCACAATATAGATACTTAAAAAATGCTAGAAGCAAACTACTGTCACGTGGTGTCGCTATACATTTTACTTCCGTGGACATCCGATACAAAGGATCTCATATCTCGTGTCTCATCAATTTCATTTCTTTCATCATTATTCTACATACATACATGCATATCGTCACGCCCGACTCCCGTAAGGGTAGGCAGAGACCACAAATCTCCATCTGCTACGATCTCGGCATACTTCCCTTGCTTCCTCCACACTCATTATTCTCTTCATGCAAGCCCGCCGGTTGAGGGTACTCTTGACCTGGCCTTTCTTAAAAAGTTCAGCAATCTGGTCAAGGTACGTTTTTCGTGGTCTTCCTCTTCCGGCCCTTCCATCCACATTCGCAAGGTAAATTTCTTTTGCCAGTCGTCTCTCCTCCTCCTTTATGAAAAGTCAGAATGCGTCAAAAACGGCCTGACTGGTGGTTCATCAGTCAGGCCGTGCTTGTTCCGACGCTTATATACGGTAGTGAATGTTGGGTTTGGCAGAAGAAGCATGAAAGCAGACTGAATGCGGTGGAAATGAGAGCATTAAGAAGTATGTGTGGTGTAACCTTGAATGATAAAATAAGAAAAGAAGATATAAGAGAGCGATGTGGAGTAAAAGAAGGTGTTGTGACAAAAGTAGAAAAAGGGATGCTTAGATGGTTTGGACATATAGAGAGGATGGATGAAAGACGATCATTATTCTTTTGGGTAATAACTAACTTTTATTGAAGACCATTTCACTATGTTCTAATTATACATATGTTTTGACGAAAGGGCTGCAACACATCTGAAACGCTTCCGGCTTATTTTCATTTATTCATTTTTTTTATTTTATTTACAACGGTTATGAGGTGAAATTGGTTGGAGCATAAAAGGTTTTACTAGGTTAGCCCGTGTTGAGGCATAACGATTCGGTAATTTTAGGTTCGGCTACACATTCATAATTATACATAATATATATATATATATATATATATATATATATATATATATATATATATATATATATATATATATATATATATATATATATATATATATATATATATATATATAATAATAAAATTTGCATTATCTATCACTATTGTGTGTGGACTAAAGGCAAAACTTAACTTTAGTCCACGTACGTGGTGTGCTTCATTATTCGAATGAGCTAACATAGTGACGCAGCGATGGATAACGGTGACATACTCATTTTAGCTACAATAATAAAATCTGCATATATAGATTCTATCATGTTTGCACAAGTATGATCTGTAAATCTATACTTGACCTTGGAAGACACTTGCAAAAAATGATCAGAAATACAGAACAGATGCAAACCAATTGTAGACGTACAAATGAAACGCATCATTTTAATGCCCTTATTACATTTGTAATCGCTTAATAGGCTGCTTTTAAAAAAAAACTTTTTACTTCGCTTAAATTATGTATCATTCTTTCTTTTCTTTTTTATTCAAATCATAAGTTCTAGTTATAAAGAGCTTATAATACTATATATACATACTATATGTACATTTTTGTAGATAGGGAGCTCGAAAAAATCGAAAATATATTTTACATCCGGTCAGGTGTCATGGAAATCCTGAGGGAAATCTAACTTTCCCGGCGGCGCAGACAGCAATCGATTCTATTCAAATTTATGACAGAGTATAACGGCTTGTATATCATTCAGAGAAGCTACAACCGCCTTTGTTATCTATAAAAAATACATATTAGATGTATACTTTCCTATATATAAAATATCACTATTTGTTCAATTTTATTTACAATCTATTCTCAATATTCAAATTTTAAGAATAATCAGATAATTATATGTATAAGCTATAGCAAATTTAACTTGTAATTAGTTATAATTTCAGAAACTTACTCTATTTCGACAAATTAGGTACAATTTTATGATTTCTCTGTGTACTCAAAACTAGTTACTCAATACAATTATAATTAAGAAATGACTTAGTTTAATTAAAACTGTAACTGTAATTTTGGTACACAAAACTTACTTAGGGAAAATACATGAAAATCCTGATACAAGTTTTTACTTTACTTAAACTAAGAATAATTATACATACACTAAAATATTACTTAAATTCGTACTTTATACTGCACTAAATATGTATTTTATATAAATAATATTTTTCAACCCCTTTGCTTGTACCATAAAACATTGAGGGTATATACAAGAATAAAAAATAAAAAATAAGAATAAAGTACTGTTTAGAGCCGATTTTCTGTTAAGGTGAAATGTTTCCCCAATCGAACTAGTCCAATCGTGTTGTAGCATATCTCTACCAATATTAAGTCTAATAGCTTAACATTGATAGATAAGACAAATTAGTAATTATAAGATAAGAGATCTGATTTGGCTCGTTCTTCTATACAGATGTGAGACTTGGACGCTTAAAAAAGACCTCAGAAAACGTATAGAAGCTTTGGAACGGGCATATAGACGGATGCTCGTTATTAGCTAGGCTCAAAGGGTGGCCATTGACGAAGTTCTCCGACAAGTTAAGCAAAAACGTGAACTTTTGCAGACCGTCAAAGTTGCTTACCTGGGTCATATCATGAGACATGACAGATACAAGTTTGCTGCAACTGTTTATGATGGGAAAAATCGCAGGCAAAAGACCAGTTGGTCGAAAAAGAAAGTCTTGGCTATTTTATATTAGTCAGTGGACCGGGATAGCGAGTGCACCAGAACTGCTGCACCTCGCGAAGGAGGAGGCATAACTTAATGCTAAATTGGCTGCCATCCTTCGCAAGTCGGAGAGGCAATCTTAGAAGAAGATAAGAGATCATCACAATAGAACAACTGAACTTCGAAGTTTACTTGTTAATGAAAGGAAATGAAAGTAAATCCTAACGAGTTTAATTTCTAACTTAATATATTAATGACTTATATATAAACTTTCCAAAAGTACGGGAATGAAAACGGTGCCTTTAACAAAAACGTAGTGTGAGACACCTACAGGCAAGATGGCGTGATAATCTACGCAGGGCAATGGTAGTGACTGAAGACGTGGACTAAGGTGCGTGCTTTCAACGAGACATATGTCCAACCGTGGGCTCCTAAAAGTTGATGACGATGACATTATTAATATAATGCAAATGCTTACATAATTGTTTTAAAAATATAATTGGCAATACATTTAAAAGAAATTGATAAATTTACATCACAACTCTATACCAATGACATTGCGTTTGGAACCCTATCAATAGCTGTCTGCAACTGGCAGGTTTGGCGCCGACTTTTCACAAAATTCGCGCCCTTATTTTATTGCCTTCTGTCCAAGATTAAACTTTCCTTAGCTTTTAAGAATCCGTCAAACAAAAACGCTTCTTAATAACCTTTCATGAATGTTTGGCATAATTCAAAGAATGGCCTTTGAAATAAAAATAGTATATTTATCAAGTATCTTCCAAGAAAATTATTAATTTGAACTCACTCAATAGATTAAAATCTGGTACAATGCCATTATTTAATATACGTTTACGAATATTAAACTCATATTTTAATGTCTTTTTAAAACTTATGATCCAACATAGTACTCATAAGTTCATGTTCATATGTATTTGAAATATATAATCTATCATATATAATATAATAGATTGCTTATCTTCAAAAAAATTCAAAATCAATTATAGTGATACCAAAACTTATTTATTTTATAAATTATCTTATATATTTAATTCACTTTCTGTATAAATTAAGATTATATGGACTAACTTATGTGAATATAAAACTCATTTTTATTTTCCTTAAAGAACATTCAAGCTCTGAAATTAAAATTAAATATGAAATTCTAATGTTGAAACAACTGCGATACGTTTTCCACAAGAATTCCACTGTTATATTATTTAAAAGAAACTGAATAAATTTTGCTAGAAGGTAACTAACATAAAGAATAAGTATGAAAAGATAGCCGCAGGCAACAAATCTCCATTTTACCGGATTAAAGCACTTCTCTGTTTTATATAATAGAGCTTGCACGAAGGCGCTTGAATATTTTACAGCTGGGAACTTAGATTTCACCTTTTGTCAGTAATAGCATTGCATTAGTAACTAAATGACTTGTTGCTTCCTCTTTATAGATACAAATGGAAAATGCTAGTTATGCCGATGGACATAATTGGAAACATTTTCATACAAAAGCTATAAAATTAAAATATTAGACGAGAAAACTTTATTTTCGACTATTTTACGTAGACAAAAGTGATAATTACTAAATAAAGTTGTGACACAACTTTATTAACGATATAATTCGAGTCTTCAGTCAGTTTATACACAAAAACAAGGCCCAGAGGAGCTACAAAATGTGCATAAACAGCAATAGCAGTAGGCTAAAGTCAGTTTGTACCTCTTACGACACCCATGGGACTCCAATGGGACCACAATACAAATACAGCAAACTTACTGCGAAAATTATTTGTATAAAGAACGTGTTCATTATTACATACATATACGCGTAGAAATGTTAATAAAGATATCAGAAAACAAATATTTTCTTTTTTGGAAGGGTTCGTGCGACATTAAGGAAACTTTATACATTTATGTTTATAATTTTCTTTTTCAGAGCTAAGAAAAGATTTCTAATTAGGATTCTGAAAAAATTAGTCCTAATATGGGGGAATATGTATAAAATGACATATAGTTTTGTTTATGTATCATAGCTTTTTATTGGTAGTTCACAACACATTCATAACTTACATCAATCATCTTTGATCCTTAAATTATCGAAACTAATAAATGTTTTTAGTAAAAATATCTATAGAAAAAAAAAATAATATTTTACTGAGATCAATCAAAATCCATTTTGTCCATATGCTTCGGCAAAAATGACGTAGTGCTAATGGGCAAAATGACATACATATAATAGCTACAAAATTATTTCCATAATTCGCAAATGAAACGCTTAGTTCTTCTTGGAACATCAGCGCAAGAAGCGTGAACCCAAAGCGAACATTGTAAGTACCGCAACCAGTATTCTCCGGGCTTAGATCTTGAATAAAGGTCGTTACAGTAAATGCAAGCACAGTCCTTTTCATCGTCATGAAAAATAGTAGGAAAAACTTCTTCCTTATCATTTTTTTCTTTTCTAATTTTTTGTTGGTTTTGCATGTTTTCTTTGTTGGGGGAGCTTTGGGTGGATTTTTAGATTTTATTTTCAACATTAGGAGTACAAGTCAACACCAACGAGCTGCGTCGAATTTTTGGTTTACTTTTTCCTTGGCCAATAATACACCAGAGAAACTTTAATAGGAACAGCAAGAGCAGAAGACGATGGACGTTCATTGGTAGCAATAGCAGTTAAAACATATTCTAGACTGGAGTTTGTTGTTTCGACTGCATTATTTTCTTCAGATATCATATCATGGGATCATGGCTGAACGAGAGGTAACGCAGCAGCCACAACGACCTGAGACGTATTTGTCACAAGAACCGAATCATCTGCTTGTTGTGAAGGTTGTGTCAAAACCTGTTCAGATTCGACATAGCTCATTACTTTTGCAGGCTGCTTAATCCGGAATTATATCAGGGTTCAGCGGCCAAATCCCAGTGCTTTTAAATTCATGACCTGCATTTTGCACCGTACCTGCCTTGTCATATGCTTCGTTGAACAAGTCTGCGATCTTAAAATGCGTCCAGGATGTGCCTTCAGTCATTTAGTGATTTCTTGGTTATAGTAGGTCTTCAAACGCCCAAAAGAGGAGACTTCAAGAGGTTGCATAAGATTAGTGCAATGTGGAGACAGAAAAATAACTTGAATACCGTTTTATTTTCCACATTCTAAAGGTTTAATGCCTTTATGACTTGTATGTCCATCGACCAAAGCTTTGAAAATGCTTTATCTATTTCATAAATATTTCGGTGGTCATCCAGCCTAATTATTGAGCTACACATAAAGTGCCAGGATGAGCTTCATCTATAACTTCGTTTTCGATTTTTTCTAGGAAATATTATGATCGGCGAACAACAGTGGTATTTGCTCCACGCTCCACACTAATTATCTACTCCGACTTATTTCCTTCCCGTGGTAGGTAAAATCTTTTCAGATTTTTGTACTACAGATAGCCCAGATTCATCAGCATTATAAATACGATCAAAGGCGAACAATGCATCTACAGTCTCCCTGGTGTTGCAGGTGTTTATACAAGGCAATGATTTAATACGCTAACTTACTTTAGTTCCTCATTTATATACTACTTTTTGAACTGCGTTATAATTATTAAGAAAACACTACTATAATCTATTATTACTAATATTTTTTAATATTTTTTAGGTTTTGAGGTTCATTGTGGACACCCCATTTCTTCTTTTGTGATGGAACTACTTAAAGCGATCCCCTACCGACCTTCCATGCGTAGACATTTCAGCTAAACCTCTTCTGCTGCTCTTTTGACTAAAGCAGTGTCAAACACTAAACTATAACAGTTGTTTTGATGATGATAACATAAATCTTAAGCTTAATAAGACATCGCTCACAAGTTATGAACAATTATAAATTTATCAGTGAACTATCAACTAATATGTCGTGCAGAATTTGGCGCAGGCTTACATTCCTAGTTTTCGGGACAGAGTGGCAGTAAGTAATTAAACTGAACTTAATTAAAATACCTATAATACTGCGAGTAAGCCCCACAAACAACGGCCACTGTGAGCAACTTTAGCAACAAACCGACAAACTCAAAGTAACCAACTTCGTTCATAATTCCCTTTGAAGAAGAATCCTCTTTGCACTCACTTTGAAAATAATAAAATTGTTATAAACCTTCACCTTTGTTTACAAATTTTCTAACAATTTTCATTTATTGTTTCTTGTTCTTAAAGAAATAATGATTAGGTATAAAAAAACCTAATGCTTCATGTTTTATATACATACACATACGTAATATAATAATGGTTTCTATTCTTTGAGTCGGCAATTATGCAAATACACACCATTAATTTCCATGAGTGTCATACGCGGCAACTAAGAGAGCTAATACCAATACATGAACAGCAGCGTACATGTACCTAAGTAATGAAAACCAGTCCGTTTGCCGATCATGGGAATAACGGAAAGACACCTCAATGTCAAGGGAATCTCAACGTTTAGTAGTGGATATGTACAACGTGTAGTAATAGTGATGACAAAGAACTAAGAGAACACTAAAACAAGAACAATAAAAACAAGAAGAGAAGACTAAATATGAAAAAGAAAAGAAAAAGATAATAGATAAAAAAAAATTCAAGTCAGTTTGCACAATAAAACTTAAATAGATTCGTTTCTATTTAGCTTGACTCTCTCATCTGTGTTCAATAGGCCCTAAGTTTGAATTGCTAGGCGGGAAAACAATAAAGGGATCATAAAATAATTTGGCAAATCCGTCTGTATATAACAATAAGGTACATACGCAATTGTCTAAGGCTGGCGCAATACATAAGAGGTAACGGTAACAGAGTAGAGAACCCATGATCGGTTTCTTTACCACGGAATGAGCTATACAGTTATTTAGCTTTGTATAGGTGGAGAGATAACTGATAATTGATTTGTATTTCGAACTGGAATCTAAGCTTTTGATGTACTTTGGTTTTTTATGACTTTTTCCCTCCTTTAAAAATTGAATACAGACTTGTATATATTTAATTTACAAGGAAATCAGTTTGTTTCTTTTCACTGTTATCATTATTATTAATACAGACTAACCCGTCCACTGCTGAACAATGGCCTTTATTAAAATTGAAGAGTATTGACGTAATTGCGACCCTTGGCAGGCAGAAAGTGCTAGCTGCTGCGGTGCCAGAACCCACCACGCTTCTGTAACCAGACTCATATTATATATAGTCATTTAACCCGCGATAATTAACTCCATAGGGAACATTGACAAAATAAATTATAATTTATCAATTAATATTTATGTCTAAATTATAATTATTACCGAATACGTGCTACTTATAAATTTTATATTGTACCACATCGGACAGGACAAGTTGGCAAGCACTGATATTAGTTTTCTGTGTAAGCAATTTTCGTAAGTGTCCACTATTATTATTCCTACGTAATTTCACCCTAACTCCATCGCTGCTCGACCGTTGATACCACGTGTTACTCGTTTATTGAATTCTAATAAAAATGTGTTGGGATCCCATAAATCTTCACTTAACTACAATATATAATAAATTTGAAATACATACATAATAATTTTATAAATGAATTAAATTTAATATTTATTTTGAAGTTATATTACATGCTAAACTAATACGTGCAGCAAGACATACAAATACAATATTGGATAAAGTACTTCGAGACACAGTTTTTTGTAAATTTGAAAAAATTAATATCCTTACCTGAAGGTTTCAGGGTGTGAATCCTGCTGAATCCAACCATTGAGTTGAAATCAGAATATTTTAACTAATTATCATCTACATCAGTCTTCCCCTTATACCCCCCCCCCCCCTCCCTATACGTAAACACATTTTGCGGAAGGATTTTGCGATGAGGAATCACACTAGTGCTTGTTACAAACACAAATAATATGAGCATATTATAAATTCCATTAATACTCTATATAATGTTTTCACTTCATAAAATTTAGACGGTTTCTACCAGTTGAATTAATATTACAACGTGATTTAAGTAATTGCAACGTCTATCTTAGGAGTGGGAGATTTTATTTTATAAACTAATTTCCCAGCGACAACATACCTTATATGCGAGGGGGACGCCTCAGGCTGCGTAGGCATTTTTTGGACACAAACCGCGCTTTGTGTTTAATGAAAACTGTGTACCGCAATATGCCGCAAGGGACCGCTTTTACTGATTGTGGATTTTTTCATACTTCATATGAATATTTTTATGCGAGAGTTTTATAGGTAACGGCTGTCTCATTTAAATTGCGTAGTCCCCCTTTTAAAACAAATCTAATTTTCATATTTATATACCACTAGTGCCGTTAATATTTTATTTTTATAAATAGGCAAACGAGCAAACCGGTCATCTGATTATGGTAGGCAAGCAGCTTCACCCATCACCATTCAAGATATTAAGAGCACTTTATATGATAAGGATGTGCATAATGGAAGGGAAAAAAGACTAAATGAAAAGGAACAGGGAAGAAGGAAAAAGAAGTTGGCGCAGATTTCCTTAATCGTCACGTGAAACTAGGTAACATAGTAAAATGTTCGCTTAACCCTGATGTTCTATAAGAGTGTGGTACCAACCCAATCGATTCGATCTATTCACCACCCTAATAGAGATAACCAGCCTAAATACAAAGACGTTTTAATTCTTTACTATTAATTTAAGATATCATGAGTGTTAACATGTATTTAATTTTCTCTAATAATACCTACGTAAAATACTTTACTTTATATATTTTTGAGTCTAATAAATGACGATAGAAGACCTTATAGTATAAAATATTTTGACTAATATTTACCCCTTAAAAGTTTGATATATACATGTATAGAAATCGAATAACCATAATAACTATCATCGCAAACGAAATTGTTAGAACTTTTTATATATATATATATATATATATATATATATATATATATATATATATATATATATATATATATATATATATATATGTATATATATATATATATATATATATATATATATATATATACATATATATAAACTTTTACTCAATCTGCTTAATAAAATGGATACTTGTATTGAACAACTGAAAAACTATTAAAGCAGGTGACAGGTATTATCGCTGTCCATGCAAATACCGTTTAGGCAAACGTAAACAGAACACTCTTATGGATAGAATGCCGACATGCTCAGGATCAATATCAATATCAATATCAGCCCGCGGCAGTCCACTGCTGGACATAGGCCTCACCCAAGGCGCGCTCAGGATAGCTCTTGAATAAATGATAGATGAAGTTGAATATTGGTTCAAGTTGTGTGTCTTGGTTCTATGGCCAGTGGATATCTGATGTTTGTAATTGTGATTATTATTCCAATCGCATGAAACACTATATAGTATCATTTAAAAAAAAATAATATGAAATTGTCTTAAACGACTGATAGATTTGCAAATATTAGGTATGAGCGTTATCACTATGAAAGCCTAATAGCAACGTAAGGTGAGTGTAGGAATTTGCAATAAGCTCTACCTTTGTCTCGGTAAAGCGCTCCACGTCCCCTTTATTTCACAAGTTCCTGGAGTTACATTCACTATGTAAGACATAGGTACAATCTCAACATACTCAAGTATTTTTATTAAATGCCGCGTGGTGATTTTTATATTGTTGAAACTTACATATTTTTCTTAAACTAAATTTTTATGTCAAAAAGTTTGTTTAAGTAAATGTTTTTATTGCTAGTATTGTTATCTGCTTGTAGGCATTCGTCACAAATATTTTTCTTCCAAAATATGGCTTTACAGAATTAAGTCGCTATTATCTTTGTATAATGAAATAAGCAATTGAAAGATAAATATTTCAGACCACGGTCTGGGTACTCTAGTAATGTTTTGCTAATACTGTAATTATAAATCTGGTAAACCATTTCAACTAAGCTAATAATGCTTTTGCTAGTAGCAGCTTAATGAAGTATAACACAAATTAATATCTGGAAAATATCGTAAAAAATAAATAAGTTGTAGCTATTTCAACGTTCCTGTAAAATAAAGAATATAGTTGGAAGTTTCATATGTAAAATAATATTTATATATGAGTTATCGCTCCGAAAATTCAAACACGTTTGGAATTATTACGTACGTTGGCAATGTGGCTCTAAAACTTTTTAATTGTTCCATTATTTCTAAAGCTCTCTATCAATAGGGCCGTAATTCATTGCCCCCCCCCCCCTCCATCCCGTCACGGCTCGTTAGTAATGTAAAAAGTTCACTCCTTCTGGATCAATATCGAGAAATGATTAAACTTCGAGGCGGCCATCGCATTACTCAAATCACTCCGATTGAAATTTTAAAATCATCAAAAACTTTTATTTCATTTTACTCATAAAGTAAGGGCTTTTTAACATTAAATTGATGAATCCAGAGAACTAACAAATCACAAAAAACCTTCCCCTTTCCTTTACTTTCCTCCTCTTCAGTTATCATCTGCAGTAGTCTCGCAGCTGCGCAATTTTAAAACCTAATCAACCCAGTTATGTCTCACGTCCTCGATCACGACCTCTTATAGGACACCCAAAACACGAGTATGGGTTTACATTTTTCTGCATGACTATTAATATTAGTTTTTAAAATCCTTTTCTTGGGATTTGTAATTTCAGCATGTCTCGCAGTTAAGTCTTTCTTCTCATCATGATAATTTCCAAATTAAAAAAAAAAACATTTCACACATTTTGGTTTTAATTCTCCCCCATAATCATAATTATTGTAAGCTACAAGTTTAAAAACTGGATGCGTATAGCCAAAGTTTGCGCTAGCCGATGCTAATTTGGGGTCTATACGAGTATCTTGCAGTGAAACTGCTGGCTAATGATAATAACGTGATAATAATCAAGTGCTTTCATATATTGAGAAATATGATATTTTTCGCATTGTACATAATCGTAATGATTTATACTGATTTAAACATATATAGTTTCTTCCTAGAAAATATATATAATAAATAATAATAACCGTTCTCAAAGATGAGTTCTTGAACATCTAGTAAATTACAACTGTGATTAAAGTCATATAAAATAATGATAATAAAAAAACATACATATTGTAAAAAAATATTCATAAATCTCACGTTATAAAACTGATATGAACCACTGAATACGGGAGTAAGCAATACAATATCATTTTCCGATAAAATTTGAAACTTTATCCCCATGCAACTCGAGGAAGTCCTTTCAGGGTTTAGAAAAATAATTGGATTGGTACATTGAGGGAAACCAATTACAAACCGCAATAGAAGCCATTTCGATTTACTCAACAACAGCAATTCAGACAAACTTTACCGTATTAAATTGGTTTAGCCAAATACCCTTTATACATTTGGATCATAAATTGCTAGTAACGAAATATCCAATATATATTTTTCTTAATCGTTTTTAGAAGAACATTTCGTTATTACTTTTAATTTTTTTTTTTCTGAATTTGTAAGTCTAAACTAGGTTAAAAACCAACTACACACTTTAATACGGTATCTCCGATAGTCAGATATAAAATAAATTTATTTTTAACTAGCACACCCGTCGCGCTTTGCTGCGATCTCAGAAGAAAATAAAATTAAGAAATATCGTTATCGTGAAATAAAAGTCCAAATAGGGAAATTATTGCATTATGTGTATATACACGCGAGCCATTTAACGTAGGGGAGATATATTATTGAAGAAACCTTCGCAGAAAAAACCCCACAACTATATACATTCTTTGCAAAAAAACAAGCTGTTTTGAGTTTTCTACATTATTGGTAATAATTTAGTTCCAAAGCGGTTTTAATAACCAACCTATGTTACTGGCACTTGATAAAGAGTCTGGGTATGAAATAAAGTTAATTCCAAATTCGAAGCATTTGTTTTTTAAAAAAGAATCCCTTTTTATTTTATGACTTTTTACTTACTTTTCACGAGTTTTTTGTTAGAAGTTCGCGTCGGAGCGGACGGCCATCAGGTGGACGAGCTTGGAGAAGAGCAATCGATATGGTGATAATCCACAAACTCATGGATGCTCTCCATCTTGAGGTCCCTCTTTATTACGTGAATACATACGTACATAGTGAGCCGACGCGTAGAAATAGATTCTGCTGGACCTGGACGCGAAATTATAGCGCTGCTGGAATAGGGGTGTAGACAAGGTTACGTCTCATAGCGGTTAAACGTTTATATATAAATAAATGCTAGGCTGGTAAATGTAAAATTTATAAATAAGTACCGTGGACGAAAACATAAATCATCATTTTTGCAACATTGTTTTTTTAAACTTTTTTCTATCTCGCAATGAAACAGATTTGTAATTACCATTATAAGCAATATTAGATCGTAGATAGATTTATAGTCATTGTATCGACACATTCCCAATAGCCTTACAAAGAAGGATCAGGGTGATTGATGCTACCAAGCCTTGACTTCATTTTTTCACTTGCGAGTTCTCAAAGCCAAGCTTCGTTGTAAAACTTGAGTACATCCACTACTCTCCGTACTATATTTTCGCTTCACCTCGCTTCTTTCACTTTCACCTTTCACCAAGCAGAATATGTTGTAAACATTGAGATACCTTTATTTTATTCATCAACACGTATTACATAAGCGCCTCTATTCAACAAGCACAAATAATCTACATAGGAGGTCGTTTACCGCAGCTCTCTTGTTAGTGACCCTATATGCTCGATATGACACGTGGAATGAGGTCAACATCCTACTGATATACATATATCATCTAGTCTACTTAAGAATAAAGTATTATACATAATCACCTTGGTCTATATTGTAAAATGTTTATATTATAGTTCACACTTGTCCAAATTGATCGTCGACTTTCCGATACTTATGTCGATTTTCACATTGAGCGGAGATTACTGAAACGTTCGTTTCAAGAACCCAAACCCCATAACTACGTCCATGTCATTAAATGAGATCAAAACAACGCTTTGTAATAAATTTGATAACTTAGTATTTTTTATTAATTTGTTATGTCCCAAAACTTGACGCCGTTATAAACATAAGTAAATAAGTTTTACATTCCTCTTCCTTAATATTATTTACTCTGCATTTATATTTAAGAAGATAGCAGCGTTTTTAAGACGACATTAAATTTTATCTTACGTATAAACATACGAGTACGTACATAAATGAAAAATTTTAATCGAATTTTATATGCGACATGGATTCATATTATACGTATATTTATGTATGGCGTATAAGTATTTATTCTGAATCTGTTTACTACACCAGTCCGCCTCAGACAACCGCAGTGGTTAATGTTTATTCCTCCAAACATGGAAAACTCCCAGAGTTAGCAATGCGATGTATGTGTATAAGCTGTAAAAAAACAGTTATGTATAGATATCATATTTAGGTTTTTGCAAACACGGCTGAACATATAAGGACCTTAGAAGTTATGTTTCAAGCTTTACAACAACTTAGGTATCTGCCGAAAACTTTTCCCCACAAAACACATGGGTGGGTTGCCACTAATGGAAGACTGTTTCTTGCAAACTTTTACGAACGAAAGAAAAAGGTACTCCTATGTTGGTAAATACTTCCCTCATTCGCAGTTCAAAAGTTTTTTTTCATATATCCAGATACAATAGTTATTGAACTTACGTACTAAAGTGTGAAACAAAAAGCATGTCGTACTAGACAGTTATATTGAAAAGGGGGTTAAGGAGGGTGGGGAAACGTTCCAAACCAATATTAGCTTACCGACGTACGTGGAAGGCGAGGATAGAATAAGAATTAAATGTACCTTTCCGAATTCGCTATATGCCAACTTTAAAAAAATATAAAAGCGTTATACTAAATATGCACATGGATATATTGTGATAAAAAATGTATAAAAATTTAGGTGCCGGCAAAAACTACACACTGTATGAATCAGAATCCAGAAAGCTGTCTGTCTATTTAAAATTACAACAATCAGAAATAGAAAACCATATATAATAGAAATTGATTTATCTTCAAATATTTGAGCCCTTTAAGATCTAAATTATTCAGTGGTGATGTTAATACATCTGGAGTCAATAGTAAATTTTCGCATCGGAACATGTATATATAAAGCCTGCATTCATTTGTTCCGAGTGTGAATAGTGTGTGAATGGAGTGTGGCGTAGTGGGTTAGTGTAAATTCCCTCAAATTCCCGAATTGGGAAGCTTGTACCTAAAAGTAGAACATACATATAAAGACTGACAAAAATATTGAGTCTTCAGGACAATGAGCCCCAGTCTCTGCCTAATTTGATTAACTATATTTAAAATAAACTAAAATGTTAGATATTAACTAAACTAAATGGTTTTATGTTTATTTAAGTAAAATAATTTTTACTTTAAAAAAATAAAAGCAATTAAAGCCTAAGAGAGGTATATATTATAAATGTAAATAAATGTAGAAAAAATAGCCTTAACAACAGCGCCGAGAATATTTAGAAGTACATTTTGCTTAATGGGGATAAAAAAGATAACCCGGTAACAAATGCTGCTTCTCAAATCTGGAATCCCACTGAAACGTTGAAAGGTGCAACACGACAGCAGGTGAGGGATTAGTAGCAATCTAAAGGCCAGTCAAATGAAGTTGAGACCTCGCCTTTGATTGCCGTCGTAAAGGGAGGATTGGTTTGTCAGGTAGAAATGGTGGTTCGACAGCCTGCTGTAAAAAAATATATAAGCAATGTTATGGAAATTATGCATATGGTAAGTAATAAACAAGTTATTATAAAGTAATATATCTTTAGAGATTGGTTTCCTTCTCTCAAAATTGAGGGATTTTGCCATAATCTTCATTCTTAACGAGCGTATTAAGAATCGCAAATAAATATAATAATTTTGATGGTTAAACGAAATGCACCCCAATAAAAGGAACAAAATGTATACTTCATTCTAATTTTGATAATATTATAAAAAGACGAACTTTCATGGCAATTATTTTATAGATCAATAATAAAAATTGAAGAAAGAAGAAAAGAAAATTTACTGACCGCTTAAAAAAGAAGGAAAATAGAAAATTAAAAAAGTAAAATAGAAGGATATATCGCCAAGTGCTGCATCATGGAAGAGGGAAATAAATCAATTATTCTGTTATAAATGGTGGAAAACATTTTCTATTAAAATATTTAATAGCCGATGTATGTATTTCAAATGGTAGTACTTAACCCAATTACTGTCATTCCATCCATCACACGCCTGCTCAATTAACATCAACATCCGCACCTACCCTGCAACCGGAAAGTTCGACATACATGATGCGATTTTTTTTTTCAAATATTTTATTTTATATATTTTTACTTTATAAAACGATTTGCACAATATAATGCTTTCTATTTAAATATGTAAAAAAAATATTGGAACTATTGTATTTAGTTATTAAAAAAAAATTACTTAAATAAATTTACTTATTTATTACTTAAAAAAATTAGAATATGGTACATTCTAATTTTTTTCATCAAATATGAACAAGTCACAATTAGAGACTCGAAAAATACATTTTTTTAAACAAATTTCAGTTTTCGACCAAGATTTGAACCTGTTATTCTTTGCTATAGTTAGGTGCTCTAGGCACTAGGCCAATTGAATAACATAGAAACAACAGACGAACAACATTCTATAACAGTCGACTATTAAATAAATACGCGGTCCAAATAAAGAGTAGTTGCCTTAGCACCATGGGGAGACCGATTGGTGATTGCAAAAAGCGAGCTATCTTTTATATATTTATTTAATTTACATGCAGTCGTCTACATTATTATTGTTTTTATACAGATATTATATGTATATACATTTGTTGAGTCAGTACATGAATCCTTACACAGGGCGTATTGTGTCGAGAAATGTCCAACTAAGTTAATTTATAACTTAATAAATTATAAACAAATTTATAAATTATTAATGCTATAAAATCTATATGGACAGTCAAAAGTTTTACTTAACTAAGATCCGCGACAAGCAAAACAATAACAGAAAATTAATAATGTGTGTTTTTCCGTTGGGTTAAGTGGATTTATTTGGAACTTAAACCAAAAACTTACCGAAAATCGGCCATCTCTACTCTACGGAAGACAACCGAAAAGACTTTTCTGTGTCTTCCGTAGAGTCTACTATACCTGAAGATGCCTCGTGTTGGGGCGAAACACATGTCGTTTACAAGATGGAAAAGTAATAATGTGTGTTTGGTGTTGTATATAGTGGTTGGTGGGTGGAGAATTGATGGCCGATTTTCGGTAAGTTTTTGGTTTAAGCTCCAAATAAATCCACTTAACCCAACGGAAAAACACACATTATTAATTTTCTGTTATTGTTTTGCTTGTCGCGGATCTTAGCTAAGTAAAACTTTTGACTGTCCATATAATGATGGATTTCCGCAAAGTAACGCCTGACTCCATTAATAAGCTATAAAATCTTTCAAACTATCTTATGACTCGCTCATTATCTCCCTAGGGATTTTATTATATTTGGTCATGAATCTACATACAATTTGGGCTTGGGAAAAAACTTTTTAGTGACGCTTTTTTCGGTACTTTAAGTTTATTTTTATTTCTTCTGTAGTAATTTTCGTTGGCGTCTAAATTGGAAGTAAAAATGTCTCATTTTTTCGCATAAACTTTTTTACATTAAGCATGTACGTATTCTTACACCCATTACACATCTGCTATATCTTAACATTTTGTGGTTAGGTTATTATTTTATAATTATTTATAGTAGAATAGTAAAATGTCAATTAGAAAAGTGAATATTTGTATTGAAATGTTGTGAAAATTATATCACTGTGACAATAAAACGGCACATTTTAAAGAAGACATCAAACGTATAGAAACAACTAGAAAAGAAGAACGTGCTTCTATAATGAAATCCATAAATATAAAAAAGAAAATATATGAAGCGTTAAGGGAACTGGAAAACACGATGGAGCCGCATGTAAACCTCCTATAAGAGAAGATTTATGAGTATTTTAACCCCCACGTACTCGCACGTCAAACTTGATGATTCCTGTCAATCTTAAAATTGTCAGCTATACCAAATTCTAAACACTCCCTAGTGATAAATGATATGTAAGTATTTGGAGGAAATTACATAAACATTGCCTTATAAAACATGATAAATAAATATAATTTTATAATATATTACCTCGCTCGATAGTTAGCATGGATCACTAACATTTGTTTACCGTTTAATTTATACTAGTCATCTTCAAGTAATTGGCATTCTACCGTAATTCATTAATTTATTTTATGTTTTTTGTTTGAGTATTAATATACATATAGAAGACTTATATAACTTTAGGGTTGTCCTGATTTTACTTACGTACTATTTGTCAATTCACTTCTTATTTATATATATAAATTAATTTAATCCTACACATTTCAACGAAAAGTTATGATTCCTTCTTCTTGGTTCATATAGCTTTCGATTGTTAGTTTGTAATTAAAATTCGAGTTTTGATGATCGAATCAAACGAGCAGGTGGATTTGATAGGAATTACCCGTAACATCAGGTTACGGTTAGTTCCTATCTAAATTGGACATCATCAATACTAAGGACAGTATCTGCACTGTCCTTAGTATTGATGATGTCCAATTTAGATAGGAATTAACCGTTGCTTGCTTTCAGAAAAGATGTTAATCAGAGGGAGAGGGAGGTAGATAAGAGATCGGAGATGTCCTAGAAAGAGAAGAGGGATCAGCCTCCAATTCTTAACATCCACCGCACGAAGCAAAATTATATACTTTTATAACAATTTTCTACGACATTGCGGTACTTCCTCGAGAAGCCAGCCCATTTATGCTACAAAAAAAATTATACGTACATTGTGACATTTTAAACAGTTTTCGTGTTAAAATTTTAACAATTATTTTCAAAACTCAGAAACATTTTTTACGTAAAGATGAATTTGCAATGTTACTTTTTACGTAACTTATACTGAATACCAGCCAATAAAAGTTATAAAGATTGAAAGAACTTTAGTCAATGGAGTGGCTCTCTCAGGTTTAATTATATCCCTAAAAAGCAGACAAAATATTAAATAATGAAAATAAAGGCATTGACGAAAAAAAAAATTGTAAAACTTGAGAAACTAACTCCACCATTCATTTACAAAGTAAGCCCCAACTTGAACCCTCGAAACTTATTAAAAGTAAATCCGGGCGCATTTTCTAAAGACGTTGAATTAAAGCTTCTCTTAAAGAAATTTTCTTACTGCAAGCAGTAAGCTTGCCTCATTTACCACCATTGAAGACAGAGCAAGGCCCCATAGTTCAATAGGCTACCTCCCGTTTCAATAAATTTAAAGACTAGGTCACGATGATTTCGTTTAAATAGTAAAATTGCTAGCTTGCAACCCTTCCTGTTATAACAATAACATTCATTGTGGTTTCTTTTGCCTAACTTTTCATTTACTAAAACAACGTTTGTTCCCCTGTTATATTATTTATTTTGCCGACTAACGTTTCAGAAATATTTAATAGAACATATTAAAATGTTATAATTTTGTATTCAAGTGGCAATTCATTTTAATGGAGCTTCGGTGCACAAACAAAAATTTCAATAATTTACCAAAGTGCTAGTGCCTGCAGTAATATACAGATAGCAATACAAGAGCGAAGGGTGCGCCATCAAGCTGCCTGTTTATTTAATAACGTACCGTTCCGATAAGAAACACTATTGTACTGAAACCCACGTAGACATATTCGGTGTAATAGAACAACAATTTCAATTATTTCATTTGATTTTAACGTTTCCCTTTTTATTTAATATAATCTATTCATCTGATTTACAATAACACTAAGAATCATATAGTGGTGGACTTGGATAGGCCATACTTTCCGAAGGAACCCTGATCACGCTCCCAGACAGGCGCTGAAATGGACTCCTTAAGGAAAAAGGAAGCGAGGCCGACCCAAACACACCTGGAAGCGCTCCGTAGCGGACGAGACGAAATACATCAGGTTGACGTGGCCTGAAGTGGAGCGCGTCACTCAAGACCGATCCCAATGGAGAAGCACTGTGCCCCACCTCGGGGACTATACCATGGTCCTATACCATATGATGTTGAAGAATTATATAATTTATATTGTCAAAGTCATTTTACAATTTTTTCTAAATTTCATAACATGGAAATATATCTATATGAATAAAATAATATTTCTCTTTTCATGTTTGTCCTTTATGTGTTCCTAAACTATTCATCCGATTGTAACGGTATTTTGGTGAACTGTTCCGCGTACACCCATGAAGGTTTTTGGCCCGAAAAAGATTTTTGTGTATGTTTGGCCTCCATCCATGTTCTTTCTTCCATAAAATTAAAAACTGTTACTTTCATAATCAAACACACTTTTTTTATACGTGCCGGATGCAGTTAGTAAATAATAAATAATGACTAACCTTTTGTATAGGTACTTTCTCTACAAATGCAATATGACATGATATGTACATATAGAAACTGATGGTAAATATTTATTACTATCAAATGTTGAGTAATTCTTACCTTTACGATACTGTATATATTATTATTATAATATTTATAATTTTCTATAATGATTTAATTCGCTTTTTGATAGCTATCATATCTCTGTTGAAATCTTCATATCTCACTACTTACTCTCACTATCTTTAGTACGAGACAAAATGTAAAAAAACAATAAATAAAATTCTATATTATATCCTCATATAATGAAGATTGAACAAGTGTCGTTTTTTTTTTTTCACGGATGCTTTATAGTTACTACTTTAACAATTATACAAATTTTATTATATGTATGTATATATTTTTTCATGTGCTAAACACTATATAATTTAAATAAAATCAACTTATATACTCATATATGGAGAACTATTATAAGAAATATTATCGTAATAAATATAATGTGCCAGCTCTAACAGTAATACTCTCTTTATTGTCACCCCAATTCTCCAAATGCGAACTGCTTGGCAAACACAGATATTAGTTTTCTGCGACAGTACTCTTCTTGAGTGGTTCCGGCTATATTTCATGTGAGGACATATAAAATTATATAGACTTATTAAGTAATAGGGTTCTTAGCATTACAATATACAAATAAAACTTTTACATGCGTAAGTACGTAGATTTTCAAGTTCAATAACTAACAAGAACAAATTATACGTGGTAAAATTTTTGGGCACATTATTCAGCTTAAACACTTAAAAACTGAACTTTCTCAGAACGAAATATCTCCCTAAAAATCTAAACATCTTAACGTTCAGTGTAGTGGAAAATGGCCATCTTCAAAATAAATGGATATTTCATTGCGCAACAAGTTAAATTGAGCGTAAATACGATCGAAAATTTCTTAAACCTCACACATTTCCCATCATAAATATTAGGAACGCAAAATTCGATGCTATAGATGTTTTATTATTTTTTTATTTCTAACGTTTTCATGCAAAAAGCATTCTATATATAATTTTTAGCTATAGTCAACCCATATTCTCGGTGTGACGACTACGGGCAATGCTCCAAAGCAATGCACTTTCAAACTATGGCCCCTATTCCTCGATAGCTTATTAGGGAATTCTGGTATACTCTACTTTTAGGTACCCTCATAAAAAAAGTCCAATATTGAGAAATTTAGGTGTTTCATTTTCGTTTTCATTGCAAATGGTTGTAAATGTTGATAATTATTATTTTTTTAAATTAAATGTTATATTTAAATTATTTCATTGAACAGCTACGACAAGTAGCACATAACTTAATTGATAAGTTTTATTTTGAATTTTTTTATAAAAGTGGAGAGCAGGATCAGAAATATAAAAGCATAGTACTACAAAATTTCCGGAAATCTTACAGTTACATTTCCTCTAGGGAAATAGAATATTTTATGAGACATGCAGTCTACACTCGCTTATAACTCAGAAAGAATAAAAGATTCGCAAAAACTTAGAAATGATTTACATTACATTTTTAGAAAGTTACTTTGACCATGTATATACCTACTTCTACAATCTTTTGAAAATTTCGTTCCTGTACACATGCCGAGTTAGAAGTACTTTATAGTATAACAAGAATTCAAAATAAACTCGACTTGAAATTCCCTCGTCCACTGCAGCTAAAGGCAGGGAAGGCAAAGAAAAGAAGAGTTGACTTTCATGCGACAAATTTTTCCCCCTCTTTATTCCGAGTTAGTGACCGCTCTTTAAAAATTTAAACTTTTTGTGTTTGGATTCAAACTGTTCTGAAAATTGTTGCATAACATTGATTTCTGTTTACTATTTTCGAATATTATACCTATAATTATTCATGAAATATATTTTTTATATACTCATATTTATTACACATATAACTTGTGTCAACATTTTTTTCGTTTAAAACTATATTTGATCTCGAAAAATGCTTTACTAATTTAATTTTGTGATATAGTTGTTCAATCATATAGTACTAATATATTTATGTAAGTCAAAAAGTAAAAAACACCAGAAACAAACTTCCATATAAGCTACATAAAACTTATAGGTATCAGAATCTATTTTTTTATTCAGTTAATGAACACTGTATGCGTTAATAGTCTATCAAAAACGATTTATTGACCTCTCGAACGAACTAGGATAGATTCATTTCGAAGTTGAATTAAATCATTTAATAGACCAATGATGTTGATTTTATCGGGCCTAGGAGAATTTAGTATGCTAACACATTTAGTATTTGAACTACATAATGATAAATATTAAGTATAAATTTCTATATAGTGATAAGCAGCAATAGCTCGGTTGGAAAAGATCGGGCTTAGGATCTGAGGTCGTTAATTCATATCCTCCATTGAAATATTGATGTGAACCGTTTCCTAATTGAAGCACTCTACCAGCTTAATTGGAATATTGGATTTATCCCAAAAATAAGGCTAACCCTAAATATCCTTAAACCGATGACATGCAGTCACTGCAATGTGATGGCTCGTTCGGCCCAGCTGTGAACTTCTATGTGTTGATCACAATGCACTCGCATTTCACTAATTACTTTTCTATACTATATGATTTGTACAGTCATCTCACATTGACGATACTTGTAAGCCCTACGCCAAAATACTATGCACATATTATTCAAATCTCGCTTTACGTGCATGTAACAAACAGAATAGGAAATGTAATTTGTACTGACCACAAGATATATTTCCGAAATCAACGTTAATCTCTACTATTTAGCACTATCCACGATTGCTGCACGACTATATGGTGAATTTATTTAAAAAAATATAAGGTAAATTATTTTCAAATCATATCTCTGTCAATATATATATATATATATATATATATATATATATATATATATATATATATATATATATATATATATATATATATATATATATATATTTGTTTATGTGATTTTTTACGTCATTTAAAAACATACTTTTAACTTACTGATTATATCATTTTACCGACGACAATATCATTGATGACCAATTGGATTAGTGGCGGACTGCCAACTATGCTATCAATGGTCATTCATTGTCTTCATCGGATTAAATATATGTACACATGTATATAGACATATATATAAGTCCAAGTCCAATAAGTCTAAGTTTGATAAACCCGTCGATCCGTGTTGTGCTAGCGTACTCCAAAGATCGGAAGACCCGTGACCAGTAGCGGGACATATACGGGTTGTGTAAAAAATATATAGTTTTGCAGTTTTGTGAGAGGTCCATGTACAGCATCCCACTTCTAGACGTAGGAGTCTCCTAAGCTGTTGAATGACTATAAAGTTAGTCAACCGGGGGAGGGAGCATCCAACAGAAAACTTCTCAATTACTATCAATTTACCTCCATCCTCGTCTATCTGCCTTGTTATCAGCAAAACGTAACGTTAACATTATTAGGCATGTGTTTTTACCTTTTAGGCGATAGTACATCTTTATTGGTTATATGCCATCAGCAACACAGCCAAGGTAGAAAATTTCTGAACAAAAATTATAAACATGTTATATTGAAAGCAATTCCAAAATCTGCAAACTATAATAATTCACATTCAACGTTCACTATAAACCGCACGTGTTCGGAATCAATAGGAAAACTCATTTAGTTTTATTCGCCCACTTCTGGCGCACACTCGATCCCTTCAAGGGTGTGTTGTGTTTGCTTAATTCACGATATAGATAGTGTAAGACGCGGGATCGTAGACATAAGCTCAGTAATTACATCTCTTAGTACCTATAATACATAGTTGATATGTTTTATAGAGAACATCAATAACATGTCAATCAATGCTTTTCAAATAAACGTGGAAAAAAACGCAGCAATTTGCCAACCAAATAAACCATTTTTTTTTTCTAGCACAAGCATTGTTAGCTTAGTTTGAATGGTAACTAAAAATTCTATACCCAATGGAATGTCACATAAGTTCATTCGTATATTGACGCCTATTGGACGAAAAATATTTAGGTGGAGGGGATATTTTCGTAACGTCAGTTATACTGTACACTTGTGGGTACATTTTAATTTTGCTACTTTTTGACCTCGTTTGTGACCTCGTGTATAGTAAAATGGAAGAGCAAAATGTACATTTTCAGCATATCGTATAGCCTGTAACAACTGACAGGGCCACGATATTGTCTGTGGTGGACGAAAATCCACATTTAACACTGCGTAAGATAACAGACGTCGTGAATGAAAGAATCAATACAATGTTGACAAATACAGACATCCTTTTCAATTTAATTTAAAATTAATTGCGAATTAAATTTATATTTCAATAATAATTATTTTTATTTGACTTACAAATAATTAAATGCATCCAAGGGAAATTCACTAATTTAAATGTGAATATAGAATTAAATGAAATCTAAAGTGAAATAAAGCCTGTTATCAAACATTAAATCTTGTGAGAAATGTATTTGAACTTAAATATTTTTATTTCATTTATATTGTATAATTTTTATTATTAAGTATTTTATATATAGAATAGCTGCTCTTTTCATAATGACTATAAGAGTCGATTGTTACTTGTTAGATGGAAAAATACCCTTTAAGAATAAATTTTCTTTTTTTTTTGGTGTGTGTAGTTTTATTCTATAACGTCCAGTTTGTTATTTGAACGAACATAATTCTACTAAGCAAACAAAGAAAAAAATGAGAGTCACGTTAATTAGGATGTCAGCTACGCAAATAATAATCCCAGCGAGGCTCATTTCGTATGCGGGCTCCGGCTCGCAACCAAAAATTTATCTTTGCATTTTTTTAGACAACGCAATTACAGGAATATTTACTTAATGTCGCGCCGGTTTCCTACAAAAACATAGTGGAAATGTAATTTATTCACCAACAAGAGTGGATTCATAAAGACATAACATTCCAAAAAAAACGTATATACATATAAGTTTTAGTAAGCGATATACATATACATAAATCGATTTGATTATAAGGTAATTCATTTAACGAAAACTACCTGAAAATGAGTTATGTATACTAAAATATTTCATGTTGTATTCATTTTCATACCAAGATGAATATCCGAGGAAAATTTAAAATACATGTTTTTTTATATACCTTACCTACTCACACTGAGACGGGTAATTTGTTTGTACTTTTGCTTAATTAATATTGATATTGGCTTCTTCGGGAAATACTTCCCGACATAATTCTTTCATAATCTATGTTGATTTTAATTGAGATTAAACAAGAAATAAAAAATGAATTTTTACTTATTTTATTTACTTTACGCAGTGTCTTTCCTTTTGCTTATGATAAAATTGCTTGACATAAAAAAATACTCAATCACAACTACATAAAATCAAATAATACACGTCAATTATTCCCTGAGGCCATAATATATAAAAGAAAATTAATTCTAGAATAACAAAATGTTCTTTCTTTGTGTGGATATAACAAATCATTGCTTCAGGGGATAATTTAATCTGCAATCTAATTGCATGGAGCGAGTAACATTATATTTTATAATATTATCACTTAATACGTTCGTAGGATGACCAATAAATAAAACAACAATTTTCGGGCAAAATTTGTCTTAGACATTCATTCTGCCTTCAGATATGAACGCCTTTATACCCTTCTCTTACTATGATGCATCCACTCCTTAAAAATACGCTTCAGTTTCCTTCTACTTAACCTTCTTATAACTCTTACCATCTAGCAGCTGAGATTTGCAACTGATAAAAATTGTTAGGCTCTGAATCTGGAGAACAAGTGGAACGCAGAAGGAATTCATAATTTTGCAATTGTTACAATTCATTTGTGACACGGGAAGTGTTGGTTGAAGGTAAATAATTCTTCTACATTTGAACAGTTTTTACGAATTCTTACTTCAAAGTGTATTCGTAATACCATAAAATATTCACTATCGATCATTTTTCCTTTTAAAGGTAGTTGACGAATGGATAACATGCGTTTTTGATAGCTTTGAAGAGCTTTCTCTGGTTGCTTTCCACTTGACTACAAATTTGACTTTGGAACACTTTTATTAACAAGGTAGGCTGCCGCCTACGAAATAATGGAATTGACCCTCGCTAGATATCGTTCCTTGTCTAAAAAAATTCAATCGTCATCCAACATGAGTTGATGTGTGTTGAAAACCTGGGACAGGATGCTGCTCGGGGTATACATTCAACTAGATTAATTCATTTTTTGCGACGAGTTTTGTTTTTGACAATATCATCAAACATCAACAGCCTGCGGCAGTCCTCTGCTGGACATAGGCCTCCCCATGAAGCGCCACTAAGATTTCAACTAACCCACGCAGTTTTATAATAGATAAAGAGCAATATACACCGGCATAGCTTTATATTTTCGTTTAGCAAATTGAAATAGCAATGGCCTAGTTACGTTTGTCGGAAAAGCGACAACCGAATGGAATGGAATACGTAAGTGCTGGTGTGGAGACTGCGTCTTGGCAAACGTATTATGGTAAAGTATAGGTAGTGCATGTTAAGAGAAGCTTTTATACAGTAGTGGACTGCCGCAGACTTTAAAAAGTTAAACATGACGAAATATTTTAGTTACAACGCAAAAATCCTAAAAAAATATTTTCTCTTAAAAAATAAAAATATATATGCAACACCTTTTATTAGTGCATTATGTGAATGGTACTTCTTTAATATTTTCTATAGTAATATAAAGTAATCCTGTCGAGAACTATCGTTTTAAGCTGCTTATAAATCGAAACCTAACCAACTATATGTAATATTACTAATTTGTCTGTCCACTGTGCTGACTATAATCAAGCAAAGTCCTCTTTAAATAAAAGCGATTCATATTAAGCAGTGGATGGTACTGCAATAAATGGTACTATTGTACAATACACCAATACCTCACTTTGCGTCGTGATTACGTTCCAAAAAAACATGACGCAAATTGAAACGACGCAAAGTGAATTAAGATTTTCCATAGCAAACCATGTAAAGATCGAAGATAAGTTCCAGGGTTACGAAAATACTACTTTTTAAAAAGAAAATTGAACAAACATTTAAAAAACAAAAATAATATAAAATTTAAATATTACATACATACAAAAAACAAAAAAAAAAACGTATTCACTTAAAACAAAATAAACTATTCAATTAATTAAAAAAAACATAATTAAAATTAATCACTGTCTAATGAGTCCATAGTGGCTATTGTCGTAAGTCGGTTGTTGTTTCACAAAAAATCGGTCCAACTGAACGGTGGCTGAACAGCTTTTTTTTTCAAACAAAAGTGTTGCCATCTTTTAGAAAAAAAAAACAACATTTCAAAAAAAAAATATATAGACTCGAACCCAAATAACGCAACCTCGAAAATCGAATGACACACAGTGAAAATTAGTACTAATTAAGCAGCGACGCAACTTCGAAAAAACGCAAAACGAAACGACGCAAAGCGAGGTATTGGTGTACAGGGATTCAAACCTTAGCGTAAATGTATCTACGAGCGTAGTATCTAAAACCAGTGTTTATTATAACTACTTAAATTAATGTTTGTTAGTGCTGTCACTATTGTAAGAGTCAGTCAATATTCTAAAACAAAAGCATTTGTTTACAGTTATCAACAATCCACAATCGTTGCAACCAGCATTTAAATATTTTAGTTCTGTTTGTAATGTGAGTCTCAGTTGGCCATAGAGCAGCGATCTCTAAAATAGCTTCCCGTATTACTTGTCCTTTCCAAAAAACAACATATAACTTTCCTACATCTGAAAAGTTATAAAAATTTTACAAAGGTATTTAAAAAATGTAATATATTTAAAAAATGAGCAGATGACGTTTGTTCTTTGTCTTAAATCTAATATCGAGAAACAAACAAACCTTGTGCAACCATAAAAGTTGAAGGAATAGCGTCGACTACATTCAAGAAGCTAGCGCCTGTTTTGTGGCTTAAGAAAATATACAGGAACATACCAGATAGAACAGGCATCATGAAACCACAACAAAACAAAATTAATCTCATATACTTCTTAATATAATTGCTCTCGGAATTGTCAAATATATTTATGCCAATGAAATGTAATAATTTCAAATGCCGTACAAATATGTTTAAAAAGTCAGGAGAGAGCTGGCTTGGATAGGCCATTTTAAATAGCAGCTTAAAACGATAGTTCTCGACAGGATTACTTTATATTACTATAGAAAATATTAAAGAAGTACCATTCACATAATGCACTAATAAAAGGTGTTGCATATATATTTTTATTTTTTAAGAGAAAATATTTTTTTAGGATTTTTGCGTTGTAACTAAAATATTTCGTCATGTTTAACTTTTAAAGTCTGCGGCAGTCCACTACTGTATAAAAGCTTCTCTTAACATGCACTACCTATACTTTACCATAATACGTTTGCCAAGACGCAGTCTCCACACCAGCACTTACGTATTCCATTCCATTCGGTTGTCGCTTTTCCGACAAACGTAACTAGGCCATTGCTATTTCAATTTGCTAAACGAAAATATAAAGCTATGCCGGTGTATATTGCTCTTTATCTATTATAAAACTGCGTGGGTTAGTTGAAATCTTAGTGGCGCTTCATGGGGGAGGCCTATGTCCAGCAGAGGACTGCCGCAGGCTGTTGATGTTTGATGATATTGTCAAAAACAAAACTCGTCGCAAAAATGAATTAATCTAGTTGAATGTATACCCCGAGCAGCATCCTGTCCCAGGTTTTCAACACACATCAACTCATGTTGGATGACGATTGAATTTTTTTAGACAAGGAACGATATCTAGCGAGGGTCAATTCCATTATTTCGTAGGCGGCAGCCTACCTTGTTAATAAAAGTGTTCCAAAGTCAAATTTGTAGTCAAGTGGAAAGCAACCAGAGAAAGCTCTTCAAAGCTATCAAAAACGCATGTTATCCATTCGTCAACTACCTTTAAAAGGAAAAATGATCGATAGTGAATATTTTATGGTATTATTACGAATACACTTTGAAGTAAGAATTCGTAAAAACTGTTCAAATGTAGAAGAATTATTTACCTTCAACCAACACTTCCCGTGTCACAAATGAATTGTAACAATTGCAAAATTATGAATTCCTTCTGCGTTCCACTTGTTCTCCGGGATTGCTGAGCCTAACAACTTTTATCAGATTGCAAATCTACAGCTGCTAGATGGCAAGAGTTATAAGAAGGTTAAGTAGAAGGAACCGAAGCTGTATTTTTAAGGAGTGGATGCATCACATAGTAGAGAGAAGGGTATAAAAGGCGTTCATGTCTGAAGGCAGAACGAACGTCTAAGACAAAATTTTGCCCGAAAATTGTTGTTTTGATTCATTGGTCATCCTACGAACGTATTAAGTGATAATATTATAAAATATAATGTTACTCGCTCCATGCAATTAGATTGCAGATTAAATTATCCCCTGAAGCAATGATTTGTTATATCCACACAAAGAAAGAACATTTTGTTATTCTAGAATTAATTTTCTTTTATATATTATGGC
>JASFAT010000826.1:0-44687 GCA_031353405.1 Baronia brevicornis
ATATTAGAAATGCTTAAGAAAACAAAAACATTTTTCTAACTGTAACCTCGTGTTTACCAGCAAGTGCTTTGCCTTCCTCGAGTCCCAGATGTTATTCGCCTTAAGCCTCTCTTATTAAGGATTCCGTATGTTCAAACGCAAGAACATTTCCCAGTGAGTATTTTTTTGTGACTTTATTAATATTTGTAACCTCTACTCCCATACGACTCGATTATAAGATAATTTATTTCATTTAGTAGATTCGCTAATTTATTTTAATTGGCTACAGCAAAAATAAAACCATTTACATTAATTATTATAAGCTCACTTAGTAACTTATGAAGAGGAATATGACAGATCATATTCCTATCAAATCATATGCACAAGAACAACTCAGAAGATTCTCTCGTAGATATATATGATTTGAAAGTAGGAAAACAAAAAATCAGAGTTACTTACACAGTTCTTTGAGTAAGCAAACTCAAGTGGAGAAGCGCAATGGTCTGGTTATATTTGTCACAAAACCGACATCCGTTGTAGTAGATGAGAGGTAGATTGTAAACTGCGACGTGGCATTTGTAGTCCTAACTTGATGGCAGAAACCAGTTGCATGAAACTAAACATCATGCTAGTTAGCACTCCTTAGGGCTATCCAGCAGTAGACTACTGCAGATTTTTGATGATAATGACAACATTATGTTTTATTAAAAGGTTGATTACCGGATTCATATGCACCGCCCGAACACTAACAGTATGAGACTTTCGAAAACGGCCATCGGTTACATTAACATGATGTCTTCAATGACATGTGCACTAGTGACTATATACAGACCACCCTAATTCATACGAATATGGTAGCAGCGGAAGTATGTTATTTCACTAATGGTTAATATTAATGAATATATAGTTTCCGTTGCGAATCGACACTAAGATATTGTATACTCTGATGGTAGGTGTACAGTACATGTAACTATATTCAAGGGCATATCATAGAAAATGAATGAACATTGTTAAAGGTGCATGCATATGTCCCCAAGAAGTATATTGATCGATGATCAGTTAACAGGGTATAGTGGCTGGCACTTTAGCCTGTTTACTGATCTTCGATCAATATACTTGGGGACGCATGCATGCACCTTTTAGAATGTTCATTCATTTTCTATGATATGCCCTTGAATATAGTTACATGTACTGTACACCTACCATCAGAGTATACAATATCTTAGTGTCGATTCGCAACGGAAACTATATATTCATTAATATTAACCATATAGTAAAATAACATACTTCCGCTGCTACCATATTCGTATGAATTAGGGTGGTCTGATATAAGTCACTAGTGCACATGTCATTGAAGACATCATGTTAATGCCGATACATTATGGCCGTTTCTCGACTGTCCAGTAAGTCGGGCGGTGGGCATTCTTATGTTAATCCGGAACCATTTTAATAAAACATAATGTTGTCATTATCATCAAAAATCTGCAGTAGTCTACTGCTGGATAGCCCTAAGGAGTGCTAACTAGCATGATGTTTAGTTTCATGCAACTGGTTTCTGCCATCAAGTTAGGACTACAAATGCCACGTCGCGGTTTACAATCTACCTCTCATCTACTACAACGGATGTCGGTTTTGTGACAAATATAACCAGACCATTGCGCTTCTCCACTTGAGTTTGCTTACTCAAAGAACTGTGTAAGTAACTCTGATTTTTTGTTTTCCTACTTTCAAATCATATATATCTACGAGAGAATCTTCTGAGTTGTTCTTGTGCATATGATTTGATAGGAATATGATCTGTCATATTCCTCTTCATAAGTTACTAAGTGAGCTTATAATAATTAATGTAAATGGTTTTATTTTTGCTGTAGCCAATTAAAATAAATTAGCGAATCTACTAAATGAAATAAATTATCTTATAATCGAGTCGTATGGGAGTAGAGGTTACAAATATTAATAAAGTCACAAAAAAATACTCACTGGGAAATGTTCTTGCGTTTGAACATACGGAATCCTTAATAAGAGAGGCTTAAGGCGAATAACATCTGGGACTCGAGGAAGGCAAACACTTGCTGGTAAACACGAGGTTACAGTTAGAAAAATGTTTTTGTTTTCTTAAGCATTTCTAATATTTTGTCATATCTCGTATTTTGTGCAGAACGTCCTGCGGCAATGCAGGATCTTGTTTATTTATCTAATGTGCACTTGTCATTTTGTGTTGTGAAATGCTTTTATCGCTGTATTTTCTGCAGTACCCCTACGTAGTTTATTTAGTGAAATGTATACACTTATTGAATAATTTATCTTTAAAAATAAATTCGTTCTTATCTACAATAAGTAGATAAGTTTCAATAGAAAATTTACAGTTACAAATCACTAAGTGTCTCGGCAATCTGCCCTAAATAAGCGTAGTCCGTTCATCCAGAAATCAGGAGAGCCCGTGTCCAACAGTGAGCTATTAATGGGCTATAAAAAAAATATTGATTAATAATACTAGTGAATCAAATAAGGCTTGAAATTTACCAATTTATTCATCGATTAAGTAGTTGTATGGTGGAAGGAGAATACAATAAAAATGCGCTGGTATCATATTGATACATTAAAATAATCTCGGTGCAACTTTTGCAACTTTGATCAATCCGAAAGTGAGTACTAAAAACTTTTTAGATTTTTGGAAGAGGCATTATGAAAGTAGTATATTTTCAAAAAAATAATTGCGGATAAAATACTATTTTTTGATCGGAAGCTGTATTATAAGTGATATTATTTAGAGATGATTTCTATATTGGCATAATTATAACAGCTGACAGAGTGGCACGTTAAGCGTTATTTCTAAAGGTTCCTGAAACTTTCTTTTTGGATAGTTCATTGATAGTAATTTAAGTCAAACCAAAACCCATCATTTCCCTAATATTTTAAAATTTCAAAGCAAACGATCACAAGACGATAGTACTTTAAGTTATTAAATAATCAGAGTTTATAAATATTAACAATTTGTTAAAGACCTGTACGATATGATAAATAACTATCACTTGACAATTTTTTTAATATTGAATGTGCTTTCTAAATACCTCACTGCATCGTAGATTCCAGACACGTAGCGTCTGGGGAGTTTAATTCTTCTTCTAATTTTGCACCTTTTGCGGGAAGCGGAAAGAAAATGGAAATTTTTTTTGAAGTCTCGCCCTCGAAAAGGAAGATAAGAATTTCATCCATTTTTATTTAATGATCTAAGTTTCCTTAAATATCTATACTACGTCTAAAATACCATTAGATTAAATAATGTGCTCAATATATATTTTACTTTTTTAAACGAAGACAAGGCATGTTTGATATTATTAAAATTCCTGTTAACAATTCCATATAAGCAAATAACGCTTGTGCTAGAAAAATATGGTTTACACCAATATTTCTGTGGTATAATTAAATCAAAAACCTTAAATCGTAAGCATTTCTTTATCCAAATGAGCTATTTATTACTGCTTTATTGTGTGTAATGAAGTCTAATTCTTGCAATTCCTTTACTACCTTCACGTTTGTATATGAGAACTGAAAACAATCAATGACAACTACGAAAGTGTATTTTGGGTCCGATATCTAAAATATACAATCGGAACCATTTTGATGCATAGTTGCCACTATTGGGTTCTCAGCCCGTTGAAACATTTATTTGTTGAAGCATTAAAAATAGAGAGTTAGGAATTATTATGGAATAGTAAAAAATGAACACTTATGAACTTCTATATTAAATTATCTGAAAAAGATGATATGAAAACCAGCGATAATTATTTCCAAAAGTGAAAGCTTCGCCACTGAGCCAGTCACGTTATCAATCCAGATTTTATCTTAACAATATATCGTTCATTTTGACTTGCATATGAATATCTGCTTGGCACATAGTGAATCGGTACACTTAGACTTAAATATTGTATAGTTATGTAGTAACTAATACAATAACAAATAAATTTCTGTTCAGCCAATATATCGTGTAGCATATACATATCGCCAATGCGATATGTATATGCTACACGATATACTGGCTGGACATATTGATTGTAACGACTTGGTCAGTGCTTTATATTTCAGAGTACCCAATCGTTGTACCCGAAACACAGAACTATTTTATACACCATATATATGAGTTCTATTCAAATATATAATAGATTTGTTCAGCATGTCAAAAAGGTCTTTTAGAAAAACACTCAAAAGTAAAGATGTAACGATGCAGTAAATTAAATCGCACACACTCACAAACACACACACACGCATACATTGATACACACACACACATATATACACATCTACTCACAAAATTAGATTCTCAATTTAAATTTTTATTTTTTAATATTTGATATGTCTTCTAGTTTGTAAAAGAAATATATTTAAGCCCAAACTGTGTAATCCTATTTTGGTTTTTATTGCTTGTTTTTTTTTTATGGGATAGGAGGGCAAACGAGCAAGCGTGTCATCTGATGGAAAGCAATCAACGCCGCCTATGGATAACTGCGACACCGCAGGAGTCGCGGAAGCGTTGCTGGCCTTTTAGGTATGTATAGGCTTGATTTTAGAAGGTTCCAATGCGTAACGGTTCGGAAAGACCGCCGAGGGTAGCTGATTCCACAAACTGGTGGTGCGTGGAAAGAAGTTACGGGAGAAACGCAACGTAGTAGATCGCCACTCACCCAGATGGTGGGGATGACATTTTTTTTTGTTATATTATTATATTTTTATGTAAGAAGTTGAGTAATGAAATTGTTCGATTATCTAATAAATAATTAAGTAAATAAATAAATAAATAACAAATAAAAGTGATACAGCGGAATATAATTCAAAGTTATGTACAAAAAATAAACAAATATTCCCCACATGCTCAATACACATGAAATATCTCGACGTACTCAATACGTTGTACTTTGACGAGCCAAAATGAAAAACGTGAATGTATCCCTAACGATCGTGTGTACCTACTATTCTCGGCATGCACAAAATGAAGTCGGTAAAATATCTTAGACATTTGTCAGCCGATTACCTGAGAGGGTGCCTCCCTCGATAATATTCCAAAATTTACCATCCCCTACAACGTCTTACTGTGCTTATGAATATAAATTTTCGTGCCAATCTCTTTTTAGAGGTACGTGTAGCTGTAATAGACAATACACCTTTCTTTTTGGGGCTTGTTTATTTTTGAAAAACTTTCACAAATTTGGGTTTTAAGCCTTTGTTTTATTATACGAATAATAATTAACGATTAATAATTAATAATAATTCCATTAGCAATGAAGTATATTTACCATATGTATTAATATTGTAATAAAATATTACTCTAACGATTATTAAGGGCAAATATTGTGAAACATCTATCGATAACGACGATAGAGGTACTTGTAGCTGTAATAGACAATAAACCTTTCTTTTTGGGGCTTGTTTATTTTTTAAAAAACTTTCACAAATTTGGATTTTCAGCTTTTCTTCATAATCTTATTTTGTTTATATAAAAAAGAATTTTATTTTAAATTAAACGATGTAAAAAATTTATTTTAATTAATTATAATACAAGAAAATAAAATAACTCAGTGTAGGATAGGGCCAGCTCATATTTTCCCCTGGGTGTCGTACGAGGTGACAGTGGAAGCAAATAAATACTTACTAGTGGACGAGGAGCAGCGTTTACCTAAGTAATAGAAACCCTTTTATTATTCCCAATCCGTATGTCAAGCTTGAGGAATGCAGGAACAGACAGTATTTTTTAAGGAACTAAAAGTCCAACAGTTAATTGTTAGGGCTGTATTAATGATATAAGATATTTTTTTTTATGGAATAGGAAGACAAACAAGCATGTATGTCACCTGATGGAAAGCAATCCGCAGCACCATAGGCAATTTAGAAGCGTTGCCGGGCTTTAATTAAACGCTTGAAATATATTTACTTCTTCTTTTTCTAAGAGCGCCTCTCCGACTAGCGAAGGTTGACAGCCAGATTCAGTACAACTTTCCTCCTCCTTCGCGAGGTGCGTCAGTTCTGGAGCATTCGCTATCTCAGTCCACTCCTTGATATTACGTAGAAAAGACTTTCTTTTTCGACCAACTTGCCTGCGATTTTGTCCATCATAATCATATGTAGCAACTTGTACCTGTCATATCTCATGATATGACCGAGGTAAGCAACTTTTCTACCTTTGATGGTCTGAAAAAGTTCAGGTTTTAGCTTGACTTGTGGGAGGACCTCGTTATTAGCTGGACTCAAAGGGTGGAGTCCAGCTAATACGTTTTCTGAGGTCTTCTTTAAGTGTCTTCAAGCTTCACATTTGTACAGAAGAAGGGGCTAGATGTAACAATGGAGCATTCTTATGTGCAAGGAAAGTTTGAGGTTGCGATTACAAAGGACACGTTTCATCTTGTTGCAGAAGCTACGAGCGATTTCAATACAGGTTTATTATACGAATAATATTATAATAAACGGTTAATAATTAACAGTAATTCCATTAGCAATGAAGTATGTTTACCGTATGTATTAATATAGTAAAAAATATTACTCTAACGATTATTAAAGGGCAGATATTGTAAAACATACATCGATAAAAATATATATGTGACCTTACAGTTATTTATGTCGATCCTGGGTACCTCGTCAGTCTGCCTTAGACAAATGTGATGAATAAAGGTCCATTGAATGTCAAATAACACATATGGGTTTATCTTATTCAGACAAATGAAGTATATTTAAATTTTTTTTTTATAATTTTATATGGGTTGTAAAAAATTAAATTTATATCGCTTCTGTTAATGAAGCTGCTATTCCTTTGCATCCCTGTATTTTTAACAGAGTTTTTGTAGTTGAGTTGAAGAATTTGAATAGAATAAAAATTGTTAAGAGGACGGCACTGCTTGTGAGCGTCCCAGACGAGACAACGAACAATACTCGTTATAGTGTTAGCTTATTTGTTTACATTTACAAAACAGTATTTGCAAATGGTTATCTCGTTTAGAAACCTTTTTCATTTCGATAATGCTATCTAAATTTTTACATGATTGTTATATTTTTTAGTTATTGTGATATTTTTTCCTTTTTTCTAATTAGAATTCGTTATAGATTCACTTATTAGAGAAATACCAGGTAACTTGACTAAAATAAAATACAATCTAAATATCAAAAATGTTGGATAAACATCTAAAACAAAAAAAAATAAGGTAAATGAGAATAAAAGCAAATGCGTGACCAACACCAGCAAAATAATAAGTAGTTATTTATATAAATAGGAAAGTCTGGAAGGATATAATTAGGTCATGAAATACTTATATCTGTTTTCGCCAATCTTTTCTAGAAAACTGCCCCTTTTGAAGATTAACAATAGTAAAATAATATTAAATTTAAATAATAATAACACTTAAATATCTTTTATGATAATAAAAACAAGGTAAGAAATTTTATCCGGAAAATAATGGCCTTTGAGTCTTGCCGAGGAATTTCGTGTAATATGATTTCTCTGCTCTAGTTCCACATTAACAGATAATTATAAATTCGATTACCGTCTATAATCTCCACGAGACTAGTTTCAGTAACATTTTGCGAATACATTGCTTTCATAATGCAAAACTTACGTCTTTAAATTGATTTAACTCTCAGGTTATTAACCATTTCTTTTAACCATTATTTATCAATTTCTCAGAAATAATGATGATCTAATAGGCTTATTGGCAAATCTCTGTCCTCGGGTTTGATTGCCGCATCGAGACAAATATACGTAGGTATGACCTACAGATATTTCTTCCGCGTCTGGGTTTCCCGCCAATCCGTCTGGGACAAGCGTATTGCTTTATTCTCCTTTCCTGACCTGAGGCCCAGATCTAGCAGTGGATATCCCACTGGCATAGGGACAAAAATAAAAAAGATATAACTATATCGTATTTTTAGCTAGTTGAGTGTAAGAATGTATTTAATTTTGCTACCTTTTTCTCTTCTCTTCTCCTTTACAAGGTTTCATTTTTCTCATAGTTTCATATTTGGTTTAGAAAGCAGACTATCTATCCCTGTACAAATTCAAACGTGGATATATAGATGTAGGTAAAGATAACGTATTTCGCACAAAATCGCACATTAAGTAATTCCAGGAACATATTCTAGAAAATAACTTATTATAATGATTTGTGTACTTATTATAGTATATAGTGTAATAAGTACACAAATCATTATAAGTATATATTAACTTACGTTATAACGTGTAACTGATGGTCACACTAAGTAGAGCGTCTTGGGAAAGGCCTATTTCAATTAGTGGACCGCTATATGATAATTATGATGATTAAAGATTAAATAACTTTTTTTTACCTTAAAACAACGTTTTAATGCTATATATATATATATATATATATATATATATATATATATATATATATATATATATATATATATATATATATATATATATATATATATATATATATATATATATAATTTCACATGTTTAAGCTTATATAAAATACGTAATCTTTTAAGACAACTAAGTTCTCTTGTATTAAGCTTAGAAGGATTATACAGGTTACACGAAATCACTCTAAAATAATCTACTGGGATTTACCGTAGAGTGTAGTCTGATAATAGTTGGAGGTTGTCGCATCCGGCCGCGAGTACCACTTACAGGGCTCACAGCCAAAATTTGCAAGGCACAAAGGATGTGGTTTACCCTTGCGGAACCAAGATCCGCTTGTTTGAGTATCATATCTTATATAAAGCCTTTACTCCATGTTACATAGTAACATTAAAATATTTAAATAGTGCAAAAATGTCTAAAATCCTATTGTATTTATTCTTAATTGGTATTTCTATTCAAATATATTATGTTCATATAAATTATTCTTTTTCAGAAATATAAACCACTTATATAAGACCTAAAACATCTTCGTTTTTTTGCTATACCCAGCAAAAATTACACTAAAAATATTCAATGCAATGAACACTAAAAATATTTTTGGGCAGTTCAGATTACGGTAGTTTGTAGGAGAGGTGATAAGTTAATTGATAACTGAATTGTAGAGGCCCAATACCCAGTACACTATACCACCCAGTACAATATAGTTTTTATAAAAGGTACACAACACAACCTGATTATTTTCAACAACTAATAGTTTGAAGATATCCATAAAAATCTCTTGCGCCCATTGCCTATAACGCGTAAGTATTTCTTAGAAATTCCGAAAGTAATAAAAGTCCTTACGCCTCGCGCCTTTGAGCCAGCGAATATTTTAGTAAATTGACGTTGAACATGGGATCATGCGTTCTTTTGATATGGTAATCCGTCCCTACCCTTCGGCAATAATCGATTATTAAATAGGCAAAAATCGGCAAGATCAGTGGAAACCCTTCGAATATCCAATGTAAGAGTCTTAAGTGGATTCTTTATGAGTGAAAGGGCTGATTGTAGAGCAAATCAAGGCCTGTTGAACGCAGTATAATTTAAGAATGTTTTTATTGACTAAACTTGCTGAATATTTTTTTATATTGCTTACTTGCTAAATAATAATTAATTAAAATAGTTGACGCAATTCCATATTTTATTATATATTATGTTATTTACGAGGACTATAAATTTTAATAATTAATTTCATTTATTAACAAATCTACCAGTGAACCAAAGTCACTGAAATCGATTTTTAAATTAGTGAACTGAAGTGGCAGTGGTCTGGTCACGTTCGTCGGAAAATCGACAATCGATTCGATGGACAAAGAAAAAAGTGCTTTTGCATTATCTTAGTTACTTTTGAAACTAAAGATTATAAATGTTTTCTATCAAGCCTACATACATGTACATAATTGTTAGATTGAGAGGGATAATTTTTAAACAGCGATAACAAATTTTATAGATCATAAAATATTAAAAGTATGATTGTTTTGTTAACTACTATTTGTAAAATTTGTTATGTTTATCAGAAACAGTACGTAAATACAGACTAATCGTAGTTCTTGTTATTTACACTACTCAAAGAGATAAAATAGTACAGGTACTAATAAGGTCATATACCTAATAATGTATTGCAAACACTAAACGGTAGCATAGAAAGTTTCCGTTTTGTTGTCTTTTTTATTTTAACTTGTCTCCTAATTTAATTATAACTAAGAATAGTTATAGCTATAAACAGAAACACATACTATATTTAATGTTAAACTTTGAAAATTCCAATATTTTAAATTTATTGTAATTCTCGTGCATATAAACGTTTACTTCAGTAAATGGAGAAAGTTTTCAGACAGTAAAGATATTTTTGTGGACAAACTAGTCTGGTTAAAATTTTCTCGTCGTTTTACTCAGATGATTAATTTCTTTAAAAAAGAACCAAAATAATAAATGCAATATTTTTACCTTATGCAAAAATTCGTTAAAGTATATTAAAAAAAAAACAAAAAAATTGCTTTGAACCTGTACAATGTAAGGAAGCAAAGCCGTAATTTTGCAAATTAAGTTTACTAACTAGACTGTGTGTGATCTACCACTTACATAATGAGTTCTTCTTGACAAACTTACATCGTATTTTCATGAAATTTTAATTAGGAAACTCTGTTATTTTATTATGAGGGTAAACGATAATATTGAAAATTATTCATATTGAATACTTACATTACTTTGAGATTTGTGATATTATTATTAGGTGTGATAATATTATATATTTTTTTTGACATTCCATGATCGACAGTGATAATAATATTTGATTTAGTAGTACTGCAGATACAGATTTGCATTATGAATCTAGATCATAGTAGAATACAAATAACATATTCTGTTCTCTTCTGATATCAAAGAAACGAAAGAAAAAAGCGGTTATTTTGTATAAAATCTCCACTTTCTTAAAATATTTTTAAACTTTGGCGAATACAAAACATATGCAGATGACAGGTCACTGACCACTCGAGACGACGTTGCAGATTCTATCTTAAGCTCGGCGCGGCGAATATGACGACTTTTTGCAAAAACCCCCAAAAGATGTCTGAAGAGCTCCGCTCGAAGGCTTGCGCCGAATAAAAATGCATTACGTCGCCACAGCGCTGTAATTACGATATTTCTGTAGACTGGTGTAATTACAAATATAAAAAGAGTAAGAAACAGCATTTAAGGCATTGCATTTTTTTCGTTGTTTTATTATTAAATATAATGGAACGTCGAGATGTTGTTATTTTTTTCAACATTATTTTAGGAGGTTACCATTAAGGGTATCATAAAAATATATGTAATTAAAACTTTCATGTGAGTTGATATTGTAAATTACTTTTATTTGTTTCCTTGCTATATTAAAAAAAAATGTTTTAAATTGACGACGACCGATTGGCTCAGTGGCGGGGCCTTCCGTCCGCGGAGTCAATGGTCGCGGGTTCGATTCCCGCATCGGATTAAATATTTATATGGATTTATAAATGTTTATTCCGAGTCTGGTAACCCCCCCAATCCGAATTTCCTTTCCTGCCCCTTCCTTTCTTCTCTATCCTTTCCCTTCCTCTCCGCCAATCCACGGTCCGCCGTGCCAATGGATGCGTGGCTAGGGGCGAGCCTAGTCGTAAAACGTGCCGATCGTCCCGGGGTCGGGCTCCCCCGGGGACTATGGTGCCTTACCTCAGCATGCAGGGCTCTGCTGGGGTTGACCTCCATCCTCCCTTGCGGCTCGTGGGATTCACTAAGACGAATTTAATATACCTAATTTGTCGAAAATGACGGCGACGTGGTTCGCCACCCGTCACGTCCTGATTCTCACGAGGGCGAAAAGCGACCAATGACGAGCCGTTTCGCTGCGATAAATGGCTGCGGATGGAGCTCTGTGGTCTGTCAACCCCTGCGGGGGATAGGCGTGAATATATAAAAATATAAAATAAATGTTTTAAATTTGGTTTTCTTTTTATTAAAGTCGAGAGACGTTAAACTTAAATATTCGTTATGACTAATAAATTAAAATAGCGGACTAAAAATATACACATATGTACATAGGTCTTCGAAAAAATAAATTTTTCTTTTAATTTCAATAACGATATCGTAAATACTTAAAGTATTAAGATGCGTAAATATAATTAAATGGAATACCCAAATGGCGCAATGGCCAAGTGTTCGTTTTCTGAGTGATGAATTGTAAGTTTTGGTAAATATTTGTACAATTTAAAGGTAATTTATTCTTACCTTATTTAATGGTACGGTATATGGAATCCAATTAAGGAAGCTAAAAGTGTCAAGTGCCTAAAAATTTATTGATTTGAAGAAGATATTGCACATCAAAATTTTGGTCATATATTTTCTTACATTACTCATAGTATTTACATATACTTAAAAGGTTAAATTTTTTCCATGCTAAAAGAAGTCAATAAAAAAAATATACATTTAAATAATACATAAAATTCTTTCTTCGATATAGCAGGTGAAATTAAAAAAAAAAAAACCCATTAAATATTAAAAATGCAAAGCTGAAGTATTGGATATTCGAAGGAACATCTCCGTCTGATCGGAAATTCTGTAACCCACAGAGGGAATTGACTAGTGCGAGCATTCGGTCCGTTTAAACTTTCCTAAGTTTCCCGTCGTACTACCGAACGATGCTCCTACTTTAGGGTTTCCGAATATTCACTGTGAAAAGGATATTAATCACAAATAAAATAAGCAATATATGAAATTAAATAAAAGAAATCATCGGAATAAACACATATATAGATGCTAACTGTTGAACAAAACAAATAGCTCAGTCATTCATAGGGTCTATGGTCCGGTTATTTTTCTGATGAATATGATTCGAAATGAATAATTTAGCGGAAAACACACACAGTTTTAATTTTTCGAGGAAAACCGACAACTGTTTGAGTAAACGAGTATAGGAGTGGCATACATAGTGTAAGACGTCAAACGGCTAAATGGATCTTCTTCGTCTTATGCTCCTATGTCTCCGAGGCGGGGCAGAGGGCGTCCACAGTGCTTCTCCATTTTGATCGGTCTCCATCTCCAGAGCTAAATGGATCTAGGTGCTTGTAAATAAAAATAGAACTAGATTACATGCACAGAGGAGGCCTATGTCGAGCTGTGGACTACCGTAGGCTGATGATGTAACCAATTAGGAGGATTAGATCAGCCAAACATTCCTAACCGATAAGTATTCGGCATGTCACAGATTTGTGGATATTTGTGACTAGCTTTGATATATGGATAGAATATATTTAAGCATACAATTGACATGGTTACCCTACTTTTACTTCACCGAACTGCATGTGATTGAATTTCGTACGTATAAAAGTTTACGTTTAAAGAGCATAGTTTACATTCTTGTTCTGCAAAATGGTACGAGAAATGTTATCTACGTAACTTGAGGGTTATCTACGTTCTCGTAGTTTTCAATTCTTCCTGTGGGTGTAGCACTGAAGAAGAAAATATTAGAAGGTGGATAGGAGGATCTAAATAGATCATAAAAAATCCGTCTATGATACCCGATCCGATAAAATAAGATTTTCGGATTATCGTCATCAGTCTTGTTCACTGGTGGCTATGAACATCTCTCAGTTACAGCTAGCTACCTTGCGCAGCTTGTCACTGCATCTTGCCAGGCAGAGGGTTTTACACTCCGGTTACCAGATTTATCAGTTCTACGACAAACGTGACCAGCCAGTTGCCGTTGCTTCATTTTGCTACTTTGAATGGTGACTTTGGTATATTTCGTATCATATCCACCAGAGTAACTCCAAGTTTAACTTTTATCATAGCCAGAGAGCTAATACTCTCGTCTTAAGCTAGCTCAACGTCACTCAGAGGAGTGACGTTGAGCTAGACGGACTATTAGTGTTATCAAAATTCACATGCAGTGATAATACTTGATACACATAACATTTAAGGTCTGAAAATTAATTGAAAGTAAACGTAGTGAAATTAGGCTTAGTGAAATGAAAATATGTTGATTATGTGGATATTTTTTTCAAATTCTTGTTTAATTATTCTAAACCCTGCTTTAATGAGCAGTTTTATAAATTACTTGTGTTAACTCAATTTGAAATTGGATGTAGCGTGTCTAGTGGTACTAACAAAGCTAACGTGTTAATCTAACGGAGCTATCGCGTAAAAAGTAGTTGTCGAAGAAAATTACTCAATCAAAGACTGTTCAGCCTAGGTGAAACGTGACTTACCTTGTGAACCACATAATGACTTTGGGTTGAAATAACCTGTTTATTAGTTTTGGATTACATTAATATTTATAAGTGTTATTAAAGTAACAAAAAAAAATACAGTTGACCAACTACCCCACTTTTAATGTGGAAATCAATTAATAAAGGTCTAGGTGGCGCTTCTTGGAGGAGGCCTACAGCAATATATTTTTATTTTATTATTCATAATGAAAGCTTGATATTCTCTACTACGTACCATATGTAGTAATTATATTAATCTCATCGCATTAGCCGGGGTCTTAATCAGATGCCAAGTTATATTTTAGATTATAGACGTCAATCTGTCTACAACTTTTTTTCAGGTTTTATTATCATTTAGTTTTGAACTTCATGAAATTTTTTCGAGAATATCGCATTGGAGATGAAATATTTTTTTATTGAATTTTGTATACACATTTATTAACATAAACTAAAAATATAATCAAATGTAATATAATGTTTATAGTTGGAATTTTCGAAATAATTGTCGCTCAATATTGTGAAACATCGTGACGTGTCTCCTTTGTGTGGGCAATAGAGAATAAAAGAAACATTCAACTAGTGTTGTTTCATTAACTAACGTTACTACTTAGTTGAAGGCAAAGTTGAGTAATAAGAGAGACCACTTCTCCATAACAATTACGGCTCTCGGAAGTAATAAAAGTTCTCTTTTCTGCGTACGTGACGTAGAAATCAGCCGACTCTTATGGACGTGTTCCGCATAGCTTACCTACGCTTTTCCTTTTCGTTTTTATTCTCTAACCTTATATCAGTTCAGTATATTACTGATATGTTAACAGATGATTAAATCTGTCGATGAAGGAAAAAGAGGCGGAATCTACTTCATATGACTTTAATTCATGTAATCTATGTACATACTTATGGTATAGGTACAACAACGGGTGCTATGTGTATTGTACAATTATGTGAAAATTGTTTCTTTATATTACAGTTATAGCAGCAAAATTAATTTTTAGCTTTATTGAGTGTAGCTACAATTAATCTTGTAATTGAAACAAGCAGGCGTGTCACTTCATGAAGGTTACTTTGATAACCATTTTTATCTGTTGCAAGAATACTGTAGTTCACCTGAACAAGTCTTAGTAGTTTAAATACTCTGCATCGATTGGGAAGCGCTGAGAGACTTAGGTCACATATCTCTTTCCATTTACATACATACTTCTTCTGCGTCGTCTCAGCTAAATTGTTCGTTATCAATCAAAAACAAAAATTGAAAATAACCCAATCGCTTAGCGGTTGCACTCATGTTTTCTTTAGGATTAAAATTTATTTTTTTAACACAAGCCTCAGTCACAGATATTTCCCTAATAACCTTTAATCTTTAAGAGGTTTCTTTAGGATTAAAGGTTATTTTCCTAATACCAGCATTTTCAACGTTGGATTGTAAGTTTTTGTTTACAGGTAAAAAAATAAACGTTCATTAACCTGTAATAGGGTGAGCTTATAAAGCCTATGTATAAAGTTTGAACGTGACGAGTGTTGATACAATGACGATTGAAAGATAATACCTTCACGCTGATTGATATCTTTTATCTTAAGAGACGCGATAACCAAAACGCTGTAACGAGTTTTCCTTCCCTTCGCACGTGCAAATCGGATTTGTCTAATTTATTGCTCTGTCTCGAGGCATTGCGCGATGCCACGGTTACTTAGCTCTCGACACCTTACTGTAATAATAGGATCTAGGGGAGGATTTAAATTGAATCTTGACGCGGGCCTGTTTCTACTAAAGGTGTTTAAGTTGAGCATCATTCAAATATCAAAATAGAGCATTTTATTCCGATCATTTGTATTCATTTTTTACTTAAGGACATATATGCGAATGGTGGTATTCTGTTTGAGCAACAGAATGTATGTATATACTAAGAATTCCAATTTGGAATTCTTCAGAATTTTAATTTCAATTCATTGAAATACATAATTTCATATTATAAGAAACCAAAAAAAAAATGTAAGAACTATCAAATATGTTAGGAATTTTTATTAAAAATTTTTTTTATAATTAAATATTCCAAATGTTGAATCGGAGGTACCATTTCAACATTTGGAATGTTGTGTAGTGTGTGTGTGACGGCGTGAAATTGCAATTAAGAATTTTATTTGTATTTTGTATATTTATATCGTACTGCAAAATACAAAGCAAATGTCAGTTATCATATTTTTTTGTCTATTTTTGTTAGCAATAATATTCGAAGATTGAAAATAATGACAGAATAGATTAAATATGTCAAACGTATTTGTTTTGACGTGAAGATACGTTAACTTCGAGAAATGATCGGACATAAATAAAATTACGAAAAAATCTCCCTTGCTCGGTATTACAGGGTTTTATTTAAATAAATAGGTAAGAGTAAGTATGTATATTTCGTTCGCTATACAACGATGTATCAGAGGCAGACAAGGGTGAAAAAAGGGCAAGTACGAAATGAAAATAAACGTTGAACGATCGCTTAGACCTTCCACTTTGAACTGACACGTAAAATAAAAAAGTCAAACAATTGCGAGGTACACACGCACATTTAGAATACCTCTCTTATAATTTTCTATCATAACCAACAGTTCACTATTGGACAAAGATCTTCTTTAAGCAGCCCTACTTACCCTATCTTCAACTATAAGCATTTATATAGCTTCTGCCAGCCGCCTTGCGCTGATCGTTATTTCATCTGATCAGTAATAGAGATACTACACTAAGATACACTAAAAATCTGAGATGTGATAAAAGTTAAAAGACTTTTGATTAAATTTATATATGATTTAACTTTATATATAGTATAAAATGTAAGTAGTTAGTTGTCATAAAATTTAGATTTTCTCACTTTCTTACAGATATATAAAATAATTATAGAAGGCATCTTTTGATGTGGCAGTATTTTATGGGACGCGTGATTGTAATATACAACTTCTTAGAGCAAATGTTTTCGGTAATTAAGAAGCAGTAAGTAAGAAGGTTGATCTTTATTTTAAAGCTAGACCATGATGTTGTTACTGTTTCAAGGTACTCTAAACTAAAATAAAACCAACAATAATAATAATAAGCTTACATCATTTTACTTAATGTGTGTAAAAGAAAAAAAGCAATAAAATTTTACTAATAAATGTCAGCGACCTTTACAACATAATATCAGGTCATTTCTGTGCAAATGTCTCAATTAACACAGAAAAGCGTGATAAAGGCGACAGGAAATAAATCGGTGCCCATTTATTACCTACGACAATTTACTGAGCTCAAATCACTCTTTATCCACCCGGACCGTTGAAGTTGCTTTAGCACAGTTATTATTGCTTATTAGCTAAGCCTTTTATTAGAGTCGATTTTGTGATTTGGTATCTGGATTTTAATGCATCTGTTAATGGTTGATGTAATAAGCCAATCCATGCCGTGGTAAGCTCAATATAACCGTTTATACAAATGTAATTTGAGTGTAGAAATGAAGTAAAAATGAGTGTTAAAATTTTTTAGATGTAAGCGTGGAGGGTGGTGTCAAAACAGGTTAATTTTCAAATTATCTATGTCGAGAATTGGTGTATTTTTCAAATAATTATGTTTTTTTTTATATTCCCTAACAAGTTATCTGCAACATCGTTTAACTTATGTATGATCTTGTGACAAATTATTTTGCAAAGCGGTACAAAAGTGGGATAAAAGCCCCAAATTTATGTCCGTGGCTCATCGTGAACCATTAACACGCAGTAGCGCTCTGCATAAAACATTAAAATGTCACGACACCGCCCCTGCATTATTATTAACGGGAGGGCCGTATCAACAATTTTCAATTATTTCACTCTCTTATGGGTATCAGGTGTATGTTTCGTACGGGATAAGCTCGTACAACAGTAGTAGCAAATTAATATATGGTTTTTTCACTTATGCTTTTTGAACAACGATACTTTAAATTAAGATAATAAGTACTTTGTAGTCATAGTCAACTATGCCTGTCTGTACTCTGCAAATTGTTTTAGATACTATACTCGTACGATGACTGGATTCATGTAGTAAGATTGGTGTTCCTATTATTTTTATTTAATTACGGAAAATTATTTCATTATGTATACGTTTTTTAATGACATTAAAAATATGTATATGTATATATATATATATATATATATATATATATATATATATATATATATATATATATATATATATATATATATATATATATATATATATATATATATATATATATATATATATATATATATATATATATATATATATATATATATATATATATATATATATATATATATATATATATATATATATATATATATATATATATATATATATAGATCAAGACTCTCAAATATTGGCTTATTGAATAATAAAATACTCTAACATAAGTAACTTCATAACAATTGCGTATCAGTGAGGGGTAAACTGTAATATTACAAGAGATAAATGTTTTATACTTAAAAGTATTGTAAACGCTTGGGCACCGCATATGTAAATAATACTCTTGTCAAGACGCGGTCTCCACTCCATCACTTGTCAACTACGGTGGCTGTCGGTTCTACAACAATCATGACCAGCCTATTGCCACATCGGTTTGCCAAAAATTTTCTCTCAAAGTTGAGCTAAGACTCTCTGTTCATCTTTATCCTACTTTCCTACCTCCTACTAAAATTATATATAATAATAATAATAAATATATATAAGTTTGTGAGTATGTATGTTTGTTACTGTTTCACGAAAAAACTACTGGACGGATTTGGATGAAACTTTACAGTAATATAGGTTATATATATTTTTGGTCGTACTATAACGATACATGTCAATTAAGTCGGAAATAAATCTGGCCTCTGAGAGCTATCTTGGCGTACGCTGCCTAAACCATTGGAGTTACACAAAGATGATGTACCGTAGGATTGTTTGTCTTGATCTTTTATGTGGAAGCCTCTATGGCCAAAATTGTGAACCATAAATTAAGTAAAAAAATATATATTTATTTAAAATGATCTGTCACGAAACTTAATGTGGCAGACCAAATTCCTCCGAAGCGAAACCGCGGGCAAAGACTAGTTAAATTTATATATAAATAATTTACAAGGAATTCTTCTATTGCAAATTGTATTTGAAATATTCAAAAAGTTAGATGAAAGTGAGCTGCCAGAATATAATGCAAATATACGGTAACGGTGCGGCGCCCGATGCGCTTTGTAAAACCCTTTTGATGGTGCGCGAGCCCCGAATAACATTTCGTTTTATCAAATACCATGTTACACCGCGATAAAACGAAGGGGCGTTGAGTTTATATTAAAATACTTTGTACATCTATATTTATATCCATCAAAGTTATTAATTAAACATATATCAGCTACTGTGTTCAAGCACAAAAAGCTTCATGCCTTTTTGTGTTTCGTTCTGAATAAAGATTTCTAGATTCAAAGCTGAATCTGGGAGGCAAAACAATGATTTTTGCTCCCCCCTCTCTCGTATTTGTCACACGTAGTCATATTTGCAAGACGCCCTGGTGTGACGTCACCTATTTTGCAATGTTACATTCAGAAATTATTAAATTAACTTCCAAAAAGGCATATATTTTCTTAAATATTGATAAAATTGGTAATATTTTAAAAATTTTCGTTGTAGTTAAACTTTAGAGTTTTAACAGTTTAGATTTATACATGTGACGTCACAAAACTCATGACTCGTCCCCCTGATCACACGATGTCAAATTTTATTAACCCTTTCCCCTTATCGTGTTACGTAATTTGTGGATGGCCCCTAATATGTAGAGTGAAATATAATATTAATAACCGAAAGCTATAATACGTTATTTAATATACATATTTTTTTAAATATCAATCAATCACTTTATAGTTCCATTAACGGATGTTTTTGAAAAAATAACTACATAAAATGTTATAGACAACATAAAAAAATCTAATTTGTTCATTTTTCATATCTCGTGACACGATAAAAGTATAACACGTGCACTAAAAAGGATGTATGTAGAAAAAATATCGTTTTGAAGCTGCTATTAGCCATAAAATTCGTTTCAGTATCATAAATAATACGGCGATTTCCGACACGATAATGTTTTATTCAGGTACGTGTTAACGGTACCGATAAAACTCTATATAGTTTTGTATGCTTGGCCACACTTCGCCAATTTTATTTGTTATAAAACTCTATTTAACCACAGTTAGTGTACCTATATGTTATATCATTGAAGTGCTCAATTAAGTTTTACGGTACAACATACGTATGTAGCATACTAAAAAATTAAAAACAAAAGTCATCGACGCATCCCTTTGAGTTAATTAGTAAACCGTCAATGGATTGATCACGTTTGTCGGAGAACGACAAATATTAGAGTCAACTATTGCTGAAGTCGAGACCGTATCTTGGTAAACGTTGTGTGGAAAGCTCCCTGGCTAGATTATGTAACAATTCGCACAGGGCAGCTGGCAAAAACTAAATTTGTAAAACCGAAGATCAGGCTAGGTGGAACATCTTAGAGTAGGCCTATGTTTTTTTCATGGGATAGGAAAGCAAACTAGCACGTGTGGAAAGTAATTAACATTTTCCATAGACATCCGCAGCGTCATAGGCATTGCAGAAGCATTGTCGGCCTTTAAGAAATATATAGGCATGTTTTATGAAAGTTCCAATGTCTGAAACACCGCTAGTGATAGCTGCTTCCACAGAGTAGTGGTGTGTGAAAAGAAGTTCAGCAGTAGATAATCGCAGGTGATGTAGCAAAACGATAGATTAGATCAGTGTAAAAGCTTTATATAAAATAAGAATTTAAATAATAATATTTTAACTACAAAAAAAAAGAAAACGGCGTAACATGCCATTTTTATGAAAAGGAATCCAGTACAGTTCACTGTGAGATTATAATTCGAATTACTAGACTTGAAAGAATTCCTTGGCTTTACAGTTTACCCCGCTTGTTTTTCTTCACTGTAGAGCACGCAGCAATACAGGACTTATAAAATTAATTAAGTAATTTTGAAAGTAGGTTCGCTTCCTTGGAACTTAACTTTTACTTGGATATTAAATTTTTTATTGTTGTATACATTAAGAACAGTTTTGCCTGTGGTATAGGTGGACCGCTTCGACCGGGTGGGTCGTAGAAGACTGATAGATGTCTAAAAAGAAATTTTAGTACAGTGCTTCTTCCGAGTCTGAAAATTTCTCCTGCTTCTTCCGTTCGTTCGTCTTTCCTTTATTTTAAAAATAAAATAAAAATATTTTGTTAGCCTGAATAAGATTAAAAAATTGCATTATAATTAAAATTACATTATACTTAACCATTAATAAATAGAATCCAATATATTTATATATAATCTTATCCTAGGTAAAGGAAGTGGCTCAGATTTTGCTAACAGGGGAAGGAATTCTCCTGTAGCGCTGATTTTCAGCCAATCCCTTCCCACAAGACCTTATGTGTGAGTTGGCGTGCGTGCGTACGTGTGAGTGTGATTTTCATTATTATTACCTTACTCTCTTTTTAATAGTAGGGAGTAGACACTTCACATATTGAATAGATTGTGTGTCCATGGGCGGTGTTACTTAAAAAAATAAATATCAGACTAAATAAATTTGTCATTCATGTCGACGAAACAGTTCTCCCAAAAGTTAAAAACATTGCAACACGGTTTCTCAATAGTGTGCATTCAATCAAAACAAAAAGCATTGTGTTCCATCGGCGCGTACTTTTAAAATTAATTTGATTGCTTTATCTCTGAAAATGTGATGAAGTATTGCTGTATGTACGACTATTGCATTTAAACCGAGCAGAATACGTGTAATCCGTTCGAGTCAATGCACAAACCAATAAAGCCAATGAAAACTAGCTTCCATTAAGCGATCTTTGTAACTATTTAAAATTATTGTGCATTGTTTTTTAAATCAGTCTCAAAATTGAATACAAGCTACTAAATCTATTTAATTCTTTAAACTTAAACTGTCCACAATGTATAATTTAAAATGAAAATAAAAAAAAATACTTAATAAATATGGAAGGATTTTCCTACTACGCCAAATATAACACTGCAAATGGCAGGCATAGCTGCAAAATGGAAACCAACCACTATTCATGTAGAAATCATTTGTGTAAAATCCAAAGCCGTCTAACTTAGGCACGAGGAGTCTATGAGAGCTCACGAGTGGCCAATAAATAACAAATCAGTCACAAGCATAATGGGACCATTCCTCAGCGCCAAGAAGTTAAACTTGGCCGAAGTTCAGGCAAAGTTCCTGGGCTAGCTCTTGGTTGCACGCAAGCAAGTAATGGGCTCTGAACATTATTTTCTAACAATGAATCGATGTTTAAAGTTTTAACATTTATAACATAATATTTAAGAAAACTATAATACGAAATATATTTATTTAGTGACATTTGTGCTATAAGTTAGTATTGAACAATAATGTAATTAGTATTTTATAAAAACAAAATAATTAATGTTTTTATATACAGTTTCAATTCGTTAACCTTGAGTGCTATTTTGTCGAAGATATAATTATATAACTTTAATTAAGGTACATATAAATATTCCTGACACAAGCGGTATATATACCGATTGGATCAGGAATATTTCAATAGTACGCAGAAATTAAATAGCTATACAATATTATATGATAGTATGCTCAACCAATTATCATTCTATTGGTGCTATTGAGATTGTATTAAAATTTATGACTTTTGTCTTTATTCCACGATTGTAGCAGATACCAATAATTAACGTACTATTATATAGGATATGAGCCATAGGGGGAAGGATAATATAAATGGGGGTAAAGTAGAAAATAAAGAATTGTGCCACGTGCGGAACCCTGCACTCTGTACCCGTACGAAACGCGATAACATAATAAAACGCTACCAGTTGCCGCCAATATTCTATGAGGGCGTGGTATTTTGCCGGTCGAGCGCGTCTTTTTGCGCTGCCATGGCTCTGCTACTATATTCATTTAAGAATATTTTGAACTCACATGTCAGTTTATATCTCAATTTTCAAAAAAATACTAAAGAAAAAAAAAAGGGTTTAATTTTATATCTAGATATAAAGATTCGATAAGCATTACTTACCATATGCAACCTTTATAGATTCAGCGCTGAAATATATTATTTAACCCAATATATCGATGAATTAAAATCATATTTGTATGCGCGAACTTTGTAAAAAAGTAGTGTAGTTTCAAATTTTGGAACGAAATTTATCAAAACTGAAACGGTAATAATTAAATTATTTATTAACATTGTAGAGGAAAAATTCAGTAGAACTTTTATTTGTCAATTATTTTATCCTGTATGAATTGTGTGCATCTACGACATAATTAGCACTGCCGACTTTCTATGTAACTTTAGTAAAGAATTCCATGATGATTAACATAATTATGTAATAATTATTTATATAATGTTAATTTTTGCTACACCAGCTCCATAATACTTTTCTTTTCTATTCTTTATCTAAAAAAATGAAGAATAAATGTATTTATTTACAGGCAAAAGGTTTAAAATAATGAATGGTGATATTTTTTAAGTTACGTTTTAAAGATAGTGACAGTGATTGATTGCGAATATTGTGTGGTGGAGAATTTCACAACTATATATATATATATATATATATATATATATATATATATATATATATATATATATATATATATATATATATATATATATATATATATATATATATATATATATATATATATATATATATATATATATATATATAAATGTCTGGTTTTTTTGCGAGGTAATCTCTACGTTTTTGTACAAATGATGTAAAATGAAGCTTAGTTGACTCTAAAAGTTAAACTGCCTCTTGGAGAGTTAAGTAGAGGTGCACGAGTTGGCGTTACTTAGACTTCCCTGCAACATCACAAGATCCACAACCTGTACAAAGATCAACGGAAGACTTAATGAAAAATTTTCATAGTAAAAATTTAACTCGGCATTGCGAAGAACAAGTTAAATTTTTATTATAAGTTAAAAAGTCTTATTAATATAAAAAAATAATAGTCTTATTACCGTACAGTATAGCCCATATATCGAGGCAAAAAAGCGAATACGCTGTAAACGATACAGATGTAAATTTTTTCTGTTGAGTCTCACAGCTCTACGACCAACTAGATTCGTGCAGCTGAAGATCGGGCTAGGTGGCGCGCCTTGAGTGAGGCCTATGTCCAGCAGGGGACCGTCGCGGGCTGATATTGAGCGTTGAAACTGATAGTTTTTTCATGACAGTGATGACAATTTTTTTTTAAATCCTAAAAATTTTTTGGCTCACATAATTTTGCGTTTCATTTTTGAAAGTATGAATGTTAACTCGCCATATTTGCCCAAAGCAGATTCGTGCCTCATCCAGCCTCGTAATCAATTTCATAAAGGTCATATGTATATATTTAACATAGTGTGGGATGCCCACGCTAGATGGAGCGACGATCTGCGCAAGTCGGTTGGCAGAAAATAGATTCGTGCAGCCGAAGATCGGGCTAGGTGGCGCGCCTTGAGTGAGGCCTATGTCCAGCAGTGGGCCATAGCGGGCTGATATTGATATATTTATCTTGATGGGAATCGAAACTATGACCATCGACACCAAAAGCGGATTATTCGCCATTCAGCCAAGTAGGTAGTCAGTAACTGTATTTTTAATATTATTGTAATAAATAAGGCGAAAGTTATGTTTTAATATTTTAAACGTAGGGTGTACTGATTTAAGTTAATAATAATTTAGGTAATTATGTTATGGTAATTTTCTAACTACATATGTATATTCTAACCTTTTGAGTCGCGTGTCAAATCTATTAATATAATGATTATGATTATCTTAAATAATTGACAGATTGTTCTTACACAATTTTTTCTTCAATCTTATAACGTTATTAAAGAAATATTTGGTTTAATGTTGGAAGTACTTAAAACATCCAGGCGGCCATGTTGTTTTTCACTTTTTACTCCTTGATGTACGATGTAAAATGACGTCATTGGTTCAATGCGCACCCCAGTACTAGATAGTTTCTAAGTGCATAGAGTGGGTGTTTAGGCACTCTTTCATGCAAGTTCACCCTTCTAAGCTCTAAGAGAACCTATTTTACGCAACTAACAGAATATTAGTATATTAATTGTTGTTATAGTCATTTTAATCAAATATCAAAGTTTTATAGGAAAATAAGCAAACTATCGAACGTGTCACTTGATAGTAAAATTATTGCAACCCATGAACATTGTAAGAATAGGGAAGTTACAGATGCAGTGTGGCCTACAAGAACGGTTCTTTGCTTCTATATTGCGTTTTGGTAAAGATTTTGGACAGCCCAACGTACTATGTTGATGGTTACTCATCTACCTAGATATATTTTAAATAGTATATTTTTCAAAAAATCCCTTGTTTTGCCTGTGGCATGTCTCAACTATATAAAAAATAATTATATATAGCACATGTACATTTATGCAAAGACTCGTTATACAGAAATTTCCACCCATTGGATTTCTACCTGTTTTCCACTTGTTTGTTAGTGTGAAAATAGTAGTTCCGCGCTCGGTCTTTATCTGCTTATACATGATGTTTGGAAATGTAAAAATATAATAATTGAAGTTTCTCTTATACTTAAGTCAATGTGAAGGTTCCCGTGAAATTTGTGATTTGGTTAAGAAAAATCTTATTAATGATAATACAAAAAATATTTTTTTTTGTTTTTATTATTATAAAAACAAAAAAAATATTTTGCTGACATGTGTTATCCGATAACACATGTCAGCCAAAGTGTAACCACAAAAGAATGAGAAACACAAGAATGTTTCACCAAAAATAATCTTTCAATAAAATATAAATGGCAATTTTATATTTCTTTTACTAAAAAAAATTTAGTTATAAGGAAAATGAGGAAAATAATTATTAATATAATTTGTCTCAAATAGTAATATTTTAAACAGATAATTGTTTTTTAAAATATTTCTCAACAACTACAAATTATAATAGATATAATAAAGTTTAATTTTTATTTTATCAGTACTCCATAAAAATTGCTTGCCTTTTAAATAGTTAAAGTTTATATTTGAAGCATAAAATATTAATGAAAGTTTTATGTAATGAATATAAATTAAAAATTTCATGTAAACGAAGATCTGCTTTAATCCTCTATTTATCTTTAAATTTATGTAAATATTAATTACTTATTTTAACAATGAAATAAATACAATTTCAAATTTAACAAATATATATTATAATATCTAATTTAATAAATATATTTGGATCCCCCTGTATATTATGGCTGTAGTCATTCTATCGCTTGTGTGCAATGAACACTAGATGATAGTTACTGAAGCATAACGAGCTAATTATTTATCGAAGCGCATCTTCCGTTCCTATTAAAATAATGATATATGCAATGAATTTATTGTATATTTGTATATATTTTACTTTATGGAATAGTACGGCTAATGAGTCATCTGACATCCATCTGAAACCAATTATTACTGCCCATAATCATCTCTATAATAACTGCAGAAGCTTTGTCGGCCTCTGATAAACATGTAGGCCTGTTTTTGATGGCTCCAATGTCATATCGACTCAGTAATAGCTTCTTCCACTGACTGTTGGTACGTGGAAAGAAGTAACAGGAAAAAAGCGCTGAATTATGTCACCATTGTTCCTTTTTTAATTTCGAAGACTAGTTTTACTACAACAAAAGAAATAATGTTAGACATTTTTTTTTTATATATATTCACGCCTATCCCCCGCAGGGGTTGGCAGAGACCACAGAGCTCCATCCACTGCCATTCATCGCAGCGAAACGGCTCGTCATTGGTCGCTTTTCGCCCTCGTGAGAATCAGGACGTGACGGGTGGCGAACCACGTCGCCGTCATTTTCAACAAATTAGGTATATTAAATTCGTCTTTAGTGAATCCCACGAGCCGCAAGGGAGGATGGAGTTCAGCCCCAGCAGAGCCCTGCGTGCTGAGGTAAGGCACCATAGTCCCCGGGGGAGCCCGACCCCGGGACGATCGGCACGCTTACGACTAGGCTCGCCCCTAGCCACGCATCCATTGGCACGGCAGACCGTGGATTGGCGAAGAGGAAGGGAAAGGATAGAGAAGAAAGGAAGGGGCAGGAAAGGAAAATGTGGATTGGGGGGGTTACCAGACTCGGAATAAACATTTAAAATCCCTATAAATATTTATTCCGATGCGGGAATCGAACCCGCGACCATTGACTCCGCGGGCGGAGGGCCCCGCCACTGAGCCAATCGGTCGTCTAATATATATATATATATATATATATATATATATATATATATATATATATATATATATATATATATACATATAATTAAAAAAAATCAAATACGTCTGAATTCCTCTAAGCCGTTATTTGCGTAAATTACAAGATGAATTCATTTTCAAATATATTATATACATATATATTACATATATTTTATATATATAATATATTATAACAATATAATATTATATATTATATTATTATTCGTAACAAAAGACAAAATTTTAACATAACATCTATAACAGTGGAGTTTCTTTCTGTTTTTTAATGTCTCATCTCATCGTACCAAATAACTCTTTGAATTGCACGGCCTCATTTCCTCAGCTTTTAAATGGATACGTGTCCACGTATAACTTAGTCTCCTTGTCAAGATAGGAATCTGTGTACTTTTCTCTTTGTAACGTTTTAGATAAATGAAAAGCGCTTTTTGCTGTGATGGTTCGCATTATTTCAGGTCACATGCTATATTCTCTATGACATAATCTACTACGTCTCTATGACATAATAAAAATTCTATCGTTTTAGGTTCGATGAGGTGACTAAAGTCAGGATATAGTCTTGGTGGGGGAGCTGATTGGTGGTTAGTGACTTCTATAAAATACCAAGTATCCAACTGCTGTGTTGATGGCGGAACACTTGAAGTAAGGGTAGTGCCCTGGCCATTCCGCGTTGTCCACGTCCATGTCGTACACCTTGGGACTTTCTATAGCCACGCAGTCGCCTGCTCGCCATTAAAATGCTGTAAATGCTAAGGACACAGTGTAAAAGGTGAGTATTCTGCGCCTTAAAATATGAATCAATCACCAGGGAGGACACCCGAAACAAAACCAAGCAAGTTTGTAGGCTTTGAAGTGGCAGCCCCGCTAGGAAAATAAGGTACTGTGGGCTAATCACCTGCATACCTGATAAACCTGATTACTGAAATAGTCATAAGTTCATATCAAACTTTGCAGTTCTTTGCAGTAATTGAATTGAAGTGATTGAAGTCTTATGTCTAAAGCGAATAGGGATTAATTTTGTTATTTTTTTTTTTTTACTTCTACATTACTTTTATTACGTCTCGCCCTCAATAAGTAGTCTTAACTTAGTGGATGGGAGTTGTGCTAATTACGTGAACATCTGTATCACACGGCGAGGCGTGTATATGATACGGGCATTAAGTGCGCCCCATTGTCTGAAGGGCCGTCTGTCTCGTGCATCAAGTATCGTGTTTTTCATCGCTTATTTTTTGAACTCTTCGTTCCGGAATCTACGAAACACACGTAGCGTTATGTCGTCACAAAAGTTATGAAAAATTTATTACATTTACATTCTTCAAAGCTTTCTTTAAAACATTAGTTCGTACTCTGTTGAAGTACACAGGATTGATTAAAAACATGATATATTTATATGCATTTATAAAATTTATACATGAATGTATTTATAAAATGTGTAAATGTATGTAAAGAAAAATTAGAAAATACTCATCATTCACCTAAATGGTGAGTATTTTGTAATTGTTATTAATATCTAATTTCTAAAAAAGAAAATCTTGATTAAAAATATCATAATTAAAATTCAAAGCATTACAGACAGGTCCAAACCTTTATTTACCTATCACCAAAAAAGTGAAATAAAAATATAACCTGTTCCCTCTAAACTTTCGGAAATTATGCATAAGTTCATCAATAAATAAAAATATTATCATTCCTCCGTTGAACTGTCAATGGAAAGGTCAACTATTTATTGCGAGCTAATTGACTCGCAAATAATAAGCGCGCTTCGTAATGTATATTTAACGTAATATATGTTAAGTATAACAAAGGCCTATGTCCAGCAGTGGACTGCCGCGGGCTGATATTATATTATATTATTATAAAAAATGTAAAAATCTATTGGAAATTGGTTCGAGAGTCTTAAGAGTTTTGTTGAAAATATGGCGTTTTTTTGTAATTGTATTAGCAGTAGTCGCTATGCTAACATTAGTCCGTTTTACAGAAAAACATTGTCGTACCCTCTATAAAATTTGTGTATCATAGAAAAAAAGTTTACAATAACTAAAAATATGCAATTACCAAAGGGTATTTGATTCACGTTATTTATACTCAACAAATAATTTCCCAAAAAACGTAAAAAATCCACTTTTGTTTTTGCATGGATTTGCCTAAACTCATGTTTTGATTGTTTGATGATTAATCATTCATGGTGGGAAATAGTTTTGCAGTGGGCTGACGGACTATGAAGATTAAATAATTACTGTTAGATATCAGTGTTAACAATACACGTATTACGCTGGTAATTATAGGAACGTAAATTAGGTTAAGGCTGACCGGCAAGCGTGAGTTTGTAGTACAAACATAATTACCGACAACTGTTATTGTTGTTATCCCGGAATTAATTGAATTGACGCCAAAGTTTATTCAGACGAGGTTAGTGAAGGCAATCGGGGTCTTGATTAAACTAAACAATGTTGTTGTTTTACAATTATTCATGATAGGACCGCTCTATTTATATTAGTTTGAACGCTGCTCATTTTGTATAACCTTTATGGCGATGAAATAGGTTATGTGTACGTTAAATTTAGTTTAATTAAATTCCAAATTCGCGTCCATAAATATATTAATGTGACAAAGTTACTTGTAGACTTCTTTGTCTAAGAGTATCTATCCGACTTGCGAAGGTTGGCAGCCCATTCAGCAAAACCTTCCTCTTCCTTCGCATTCTGGAGCACTCGCTATCCCGGTCCATTCCCTGATATTACGTAGCCAAGACTTTCTTTTTCGACCGACTTGTCTTTTGCCCGCGGTTTTTCCCATCACGATCAGTTGCAGCAACTTGTACCTGTCATGACTCATGATATTACCCAGGTAAGCAACTTTTCTACCTGTAACGGTCTGCAAAAGTTCACGTTTTTGCTTGACTGGTCAGAGAACCTCGTAATTGGTCATCCTAGACTAGAAAGCGATTATTAAAGCATTATGGAGTTGGATATTTTTATATAAACGATTGTTCTCGCTTATACAAGATTAAGATTAGACACATACAAGCTGGCTTCTAATTAAATATAATATACTACTGATAAAAGAAAGAATAATACTACTGATAAAAGAAATTTACGTTGTGGATGTGAATGGAAGGGTCGGTAGGGGAAGACCACAAACATAACTTGACCAAATCGCTGATGTTTTCAAGAAATGCCAGGTCAAAAGTACCCTTAACCGAAGAGCTTGTATGAAGAGAGTGATGAGTGTGGATCAAATATAAAAAGGGTGCCGAGATCGTAGCGGAAGGAGATCTATGATCTATGCCTACCCTCTACGGGTAACAGGCGGGATCGTATGTATGTAACTTACTTAGCAATTCAGTCGCAATTTTCTACCACAAACCAAAACGTGCGACTTTGGAACACATGTGCTGTTGAACATTGAAGATATTGAAGTACTCAAGATATGAGCATATATATAAAAGATATGAAAGACCGGCAATGTAAGTACCATCAGGTGATCCGCTTTTTCGTATTCTTCATATACTTTAAAAAATAAACAACAAACCTTTTTAGTGTATTCTTAAAAAATTAGTGGTATTATATATATATATATATATATATATATATATATATATATATATATATATATATATATATATATATATATGTATATATATATATATATATATATATATATATATATATATATATATATATATATATATATATATATATATATATATATATATATATATATATATATAATTTTCCAGCACAATAGCCAAAAAAAATATTTTTCATGTTAGTGCGAGTGGGTATTTTTTATAGTAACTCTTCTATCGCCCCATCTCACAAGAGCTGTACGAACAAACTGATTTCAGTCCGTTGCATCACAGGCCATGTCAACAGTTATCTACGGGGAGGAAAATGTTTGCTACGACGTCCATGTTTGACTAGCATTCGACGTAATACGAGTTCAGTTTTAAAAATCAAGAATAATGTGTTTTCGAAGTTGTTGAAGCTACAATTGCAAATTGACTCGTTTTATTTCCATGGTTTATTCATATGGTTTCAATTTGTCATTATACTTCATTTGTGTCAAAGATAGAAGAAAATTTAACTATTGTGTAGTATGTATACATAAATATTTTATTGTAAATTAAAATTTTATTGAAAAAATAGCAACACTGGTATTTAAATGTGAATACATTTCTTAAGTAATTCTTCAATTCTTAAGTAATTCTTCAATTCTTAAGTAATTCTTTCTTAAGTAAATTTTCATGTAAAATTAAAGATTGACATTATTCATTAGAATCACTTAGTTGATTATTTGGGTAAAGATAATTAATTCCAAATATACCCAAAATTATAATATATTATTCTCTTTAATGATTATAAGAGAAATAAGGCGAAAAGAGCAGCACACTTATTTCATAAGCGTTATACTTGCTGAATATATTCACTAAGCATAATCTACGTTGTTAATTTACGAAATGAGGTTAAACGAGTCTTTCCCCTCAAATATTTATTCAATGTGAAAGATGAAACGTGTGCTCACCGCTTTTGTTGAATAATTTATGTTTTATTTCTCATACAATCTCGCTTCGTCGGACAAAATAAGCATAGCCCGTGAGCTTCAGGCAATTTTAATTTTTCGAGACACGTAAAAGATCGTAACCTAAGTATTCCGTGTAATAAAATATATAATAACGTTGTTATGACAGGCATATCCATCGGGTCTTTGAAAATTAACATTCGGCACCGTGTTTTTTTAGATTTTAATATGTAATAAGCTTTTAAAATACATCTTTTATTATTAACATTGTCATTCTGAATATAAATTTCTTTTTATTTTGTTTAAACACGGCTTTCCATGTTTTTAATATTACTGTAATTCTAGTTTTATTACAATGAAAGTATTGTTCACATCAATAGTCTAATGGAGGATATGAGCTTACGACTTCAAATCATAAGTCCAAACCTTACAATCTGAGCTATTATTGCTTGAATATATTGTATATTGACTAAATTTTTCTAGATTTAAGATTAAATATTTGTAAAATATTTCTTCATTAATGTTATAAAAATTATGATGACTATGATGATATAATAATTGCCTACAAACATAAATATATTATTTATGTTCAAGCATCGTTCCACTCCCCATGCAGATATTACTTGTTTATGCACAGAATGAGTCATAATCATTCTGTTAGTAACGAAGTGTGATAAGAGCAATAAGAGTTATGATCTATCATTGATTCTAAATAGCGCTGTAATGCATATTTTAATTCTGACCATCGTTCTGTTATCTTGTAATGTGTTGAGCCACCATTTTCTCTCATATTCAATCCAGATACTCGTGATCGGACATATGTCTCTCTCTCTCTGAGCCGTAGGTCCCCCTGGTGGGGCATAGGGCAGACACGACATTTCTCCATCTCGACTTCTCGGAGACCATACGCTTCACTTCGCTCCAGAATAGGCTCATCTTCTGCACTTCGACCGTCACAGTACGCGGCCAGGTTTGTTTTGGGCGGCCCACATTTCCTTTTCCCCTGCGGATTCCATTTGAGTCTCGATATATATATATATATATATATATATATATATATATATATATATATATATATATATATATATATATATATATATATATATATATATATATATGTGTGTATCTTTAAAAAAACGAATGATTCGACGTCGTTAATAAAAAATTATAAAATAACTTTAAAAGTATTTATACAGCTTTCTTTATATGGATTGAATTAATCGATGCTAGTAATGTTAAATAGTACAGTAAAGTGTTTAAAGTTTGGACCAAAAAGAACAACGATACTATTGATCAATAAATAACTGGTACCATTTTTTTAAATTTCAATTTCGAATTTGAACAAGGGCAGAGGAGAGAGCAGACGGTTCATAATGCCGCTCTCGACACAAGAGCCTGACCACGACTACTTGGACAACTCAACATTTTTATGCTTGGAGTTTGTTATAAGCGTTTTACTGTAGATTTTACATAACCTTAGGTCATAAGGGACTTTTTAAAAATCTCTTTAAGTTGAAAAAAAAAGCAAATAGTAAAGATACCCTGATTAATGTTAATGATTTGGTACATAATTCGCTATTTTTTATATCATTAATAAATAATTGACGTTAAATATTACCCAGAAAGTAATTTATTATTTGATTTTTGCTTGCGGTATATTTCGAAAGAACTTATTATGATCTCAGAAAATGCGACAAGAATAAATTAATTCAACAAAAAAAAAACATTACAAACATACGAAAAATAATCATAACATAAAGATTGAATGGTTGATCGAAATAAGAATTTCCTGAATTGCAATGAGCACAAAAATATTCCAGATATAATATATATAAATATAATATAGGTATATGGATTAATTTGAACATTCATTAAATATATTTTAAACATTCCACCAAAAAAGCGATTATTAAAAAATAAATATCTATGTTGTAGGAATGCTAATCACTAAGAAAACAATCAAACAGTGAGAAGAGGGTGTGATGCTATTTTATCGGAAATGGTGTTAAATCCCTGAGTGGGTAACACCGGAAATTAAAGTATCACTAAGTAAAAAAGTATACTAAGTACTGAAATGAGAATCGTATGTTCATATATTAATTTGTGTCTGCATTTTAAGTAGAGCATCGACTTTCTGCTGCAACAAACCATGTTTTTGAGATTTTCTAACATTAAATTTAAACAATTTTGGACCTTTGTATGTGTCTCGCATACTTAAAAATTATGCATTCCAGTTTCTAACATATTATTTAAATATATGCACTCCTAATGAATAGATACAAAACACTCGTATATTACACAAATATTATAGGAAAATTAAAAAAAAATAGTTTATTTAAAATTTATTTTCTCGTTCATGACTTATACTCAATGTCAAGGTTTAACATTTCAGTCTCTACTGGCTACCGAATGAAAGTCATTAAGAGCTTGCAAATAGCCTTTTCAGTATATATACGAGTTACTAAGCCAAATTTTTTGATGATTATGTTAATATTAAATATTGTAACAATAAAAGATGTATCGTGAGAAGGTTCCTTTCATTGGATGCATAATCCTTCGTGTGCTTGGTTTATCCCGCCACGAAAGATTAATAACTCTAGTAATAATATTATTTTTATAGAGATTTTTTTATATTAATAATATTGTTATTAAGAAAAAAATATGTAAATAAAAGATGGTATTATAGTTCTTATACTCAGAGCACGCTCTATAACGTAAACTTGTTTACCGTGCTAACCGATATAAGGTATATTCTTTACAGCTAACCTTTTTCACTACAATTTATTGTAAATTATAGCAAAAAGTTGTTGAACAGTCTCAAAATGTTATTTTCCCGATACAAATTCAAGTTTTAACGCGTGGGGACGACAGTAAATTGGAACTCCGTACGGTCTCTGACATTGTATCGTATCAGACAGTATTATTCACACCCTCGCATCGTAAAACCGAACGACGTGATAGAGTCCAATTCGACGTTCTGAAGGGTCATCGATATTTTTACGTCTCTGATGTACTTGCAATAATCATACAGGTGTCTATCGAACAATATAATAGTTAAGACAATATTATTTCTTTGATGATATTACTTTTAGATGTCCAGCAGTAGACCGCTAGGGCTATATATTGGGTGATAAAAAAATACTAATTTTTAATTAAACTAAATGAAAATTTGATAACATTTCAATACATGAATAATTCTCGTTGAGATTACTTCGTGGGTGACACGCAATCAAGTATTTCGATATTAAATCCAGCTATCAAAACTCAATTAGATCGCTCTGAGACTCGAGACCGTTTTGTACCTCAGCCACGTCTTGAATAATCCATTACTGACACATAGGCTTAACCCTTCATGAGATATTAACATCTAAGATACTATTAACACATAATCCTTCAGCGTAGTGGTGACCCGACTGTTCATATGCTAATTCTGACCTATTAAAGCGTCACATAATCTTAAGCGGCCTGACATTTGAAATGGTAATGAATTAGCGACAATTTCCATTGTGTTTTCTTAGGTGCTTTATAGTTTATTGTATTAAATATAATTTACTGTCTCGTTTTAATTAATGGTATTAAGTCATTGTCAAAAATAGGCGTTTGTATTTGTGAGCAAAGTATTTGCTAAGTTACTCATATTCTCAGCACACAGCTTTTTTGTATCCACACGTAATTTCAGAAACCAATCTATATGTTAATGACAATAGTGATAAGTTGTTAAACAGCTACTTATGAATGATGTTGAGTTGAGAAGGCCCTTTTTTATTACATATCACATGTACGTATATCCGACATATACGTACATTTGTCGTAGATATGTCCATTTGATATTTAAATTAAAGAAATCAAATCTTCATCTTTCATGTGAAGTCTAACAGATAAAACTATACATAACTATATAAAGTGAACATAGATTGCTCAATTGGTAAGGATTGCGTTTACGATCTAAGATCGCGGGTTCAATTTAACCATTGGACTATTGATGTGAACCATGTATTTCCTTTTATTTACTCTTTTTAACTAATTCAACTTGGTTATAGCTAAAATAGTTAACAAGACTTCCAGTAATGTCTAAATATTGTCTGCTTTAACTAAAAAAACTAAGAATTTCAATCGGTACCCTGTGATGAATGTTTACCCGGTCAAGCAAACGAGACGATTACCGTTAATTCAGTATGGCTTATTATTATTCAAGGCCAATGTATTTTTTAATAAATTTTCAAGAACAATTGTTTGTAACATGTTATCCATAAAATTTAGTTTTTTTATTAGGAAACAGAAATAATCAGGCTATATAATACGAAAAAATCAGCTAGACAATCTTAAGAAAAGCTACAATAATCAGAGCTATTGACAATCTCATCTCTTGAAAATTATAATCGAGCATCTATTACTACCAATGAGATACCTGGTATCTTAGAATTAAATTTAGTCGATATAAACAGAGATAGAGATAGCAGTAGTTGCTACAGTAGTTTAATAAGATATGGGCTTTTCAAATTTTTATTATTTATACTTACTTGTTTCGGTGTTACAACGTATTATCGGTTTTAGCCTATTCTATGATTACCTTCAGTTTCGCTTTCTCATATACCAGAGATCTTCCTCGATACAATCTTTGCACTGCTTCTTGGCTCTGTATCTATGTCTCTTCTGTCGCAAAGTCTGGTTGTAGATGGTTTTGAAAGCTTTAGGGTTATTCATTCTTTCCGATTGGTCCGCCCATTAGAGCCGTCGCTAAATTCATACCGTCGCATTCTCGAATCGATTCGAAATTTTTATAGAAGAAATTTTTCCTCAAACAATGCGTGAGAGATGCTAAAAGTTTCAGCTTTTGTTAATTTCGTATATAATAATGTTGTACATCGTCGTGCCTATCTACCATTCAGATATTTGATCCAGGTAGAAGAATATAACCGAAAAGCGGTAGAGCCACGCTGCAGACGAATACTTTGTCAAGAATGGCATATTATTTGTCTGTAGCATGAATGGGCCGGCTCGCCCGAGGAAGTACCACACTTCCGCAGAAAACCGGCGTCTGAGTGGTAGCTTAACTACCGCGCTTCGTACGGTGAGCGGTCAGAGTTCCGGAGGCTCAAATCCCTCCCCTCCCACTCCTCCTCCTCCGATTCCCATTCCCACTCCCACTCTCATAATTTCACTTTCCTTTAAGGTCGGCAACGCTTCCACACTGCCTTTGGCGTTGCGAATGTCTATTGGCGACGTTGGTTGCTTTCCATCAGGTGACACGCCTGCTCGTTTGCCTACCTATGCCATAAAAAAAATAAAAACAAAGTATATCGTTCTTGTCTCATAAGGTACTGGAAGCGCTTTGAGCTTCATCACAGAAAATTTATATGAGAAGCTTAATTTTTTTTATGGGATAGGAAGACAAACGAATAACTGTTTTACTTAATGGAAAGAAATGAACGGTGCCCATGGACATCTGCAACACCATAGACATTAAGGAAGCGTTGCGAACCTTTGAGAAATGTGTAGACGTGGTTTTTTAAAGTTCCAATGTCGTATCGGTCCGGAAATTCCAATGGAGATAGCTGGTCCCACAAAGTTGCCATTCATTCAGACGGTGGGAATAATACTTAAACTTGAATGGTTTAATTCTCACGATTAACTATAAATTGTGTATAATATATTAAATAAAAGATTTAGAAAGACGACCAACTGGCTCAGTGGCGGGGCCCTCCGCCCGCGGAGTCAATGAACGTGGGTTCGATCCTCGCATCTGAATAAATATATGTACGAATTACACATTTTTATTCTGAGTCTGGTAACCCCGCCAATCCGCATTGGACAAGCGTGGTGGGTTAACGTCCATTCCTTCAGAAATGGAGAGGCCCTTGCTCAGCAGTGGGACATATATAGGCTCTGAAAAAAATAGATAAAATAAAAGATTAATCCACAAAAGGATAAAATTAATATTGTTAGTATAATCTCCAAAGTATGCTTAATATCACATATAATAGAGATATAGAATAGAGGTAACGCTTATAGAACATTTACAATGTTGTTCTCAGTATCGAAGTGTTTCGCGAGAGAGACCTTTTAATGTTTAAGTAGCCAATTGTCATACAAGACCAAGTAACCAAATAATAGCGCTATGTTGGTTCACAAGCACTACTTCCAACTTTAACTATAACATTGAAACTTTTCTCATGAGCGGAAAAATTGAGCAATTTTCGCTTCGGAATTCTGAAAAATAAAACCTATTTTATCCGTCTGGGACGAAGTGTTATATTACTTACGTTCCTTGGATCCTGAAAGGGTAATGGATTCAACAATATCTTTTCATTTCTAAATCTACCAGAATGTTTAGTAGAAAGACAGTGATTTACAACTATCTGTAAAATAGGATAAATGCGAAAAGAATGTAAAACTTAATAGAACGCCGGATCATAGCAAATTTGAGATTTTTCAACGCTATAAGGCGATAACCTCGTGTGAATGAACTTATCCAATATTAGCATAACGTCGATAGGTGGCTGGTAGTCGCCTCTATTTGCCCACTTAATCCGAATTACAAATATCTACTCAATCCCGTAAACGTACTTTGGGGTTTATTCTGTAATGGATGGTAAGCGCATCGGCTACACGAGGTCGCTATTGACGAAACGTGAAGAATATGTATACTGAATATGTACTCGTACTACTAAGAATTACTGGATGGTGTTTCCAATCTTTGAATTACAGATAAGATCATCATCGCAAGTTTAATTTCACGATTAGTATATAGTTTATTATTTCGTACGCATTGTTTACGTAATAATAAGTTGTAACCTTTTATAAGAATTAAATAAATGTAATAGGAAACAGAGGATTCGACGATATCTTTTCCCTTAAATGTATTTCGTCCTGTCGATCGTTTTTCGGCAGGATAAATATTCTAAATTGAAGATTAAGCAGTAACGTCATGTTCAATGAATGCCTTGAGAAAAATTTTCTCATCTCTAAAATCTGTAAAACCATCTCTGACATCTGTAAAACCAGGGTATAACAGTTACAAAAAGACTTTTAAAAAAGGCGTAGGATTATTTTTTGAAAACGGATATGTCGTATCGGCTCAAAAACACTACTGCAGAAAGTGTTGAAAAAAGATTTTTGGCAAATGCACGATACTTAGTTGCCCCTTATAAGGTAAGGTAAGGAAGAAAAAATTTTATTTTGTTTGCCTTAATCATCATCATCAAGGCATTACAAGTTGGTTGGAGAAGCCTGGTTCAGTAAATTTTTCTAGTCGGATCTCAGTTTAGCCTTTTCTAGCCTCTCACACCGTTTGCCTTTAAGTCGTCCTCGACTCCATATAGCCATCTGAGCTTTGGCCTTCCGCGGCTTCTACGACCATCTGGTTTTCCTTTGACCATCTGTCTTTACCTTAATGCATTTTGGTAAAAGTTATGTCTTTAATGTTATAAATGTCCGTAGACAATGGTTATGATCACTAAAGCTTTCGTTAATTCATATTCTACAGTCTAATCATTCCAATAGCCCTTATATGTCCTACTGCTGGGTACAGGGTCTGTCTTTTTTTTATAGGATAGGAGGGCAAACGAGCAAGCGTGTCGCCTGATAGAAAGCAATCAACGCCAAATTATTTGTCTATTTCTAGAGGAATAAACGGTAAGAAATAACACTCTTCTAAGAGAGATTGACGGGTAACCTATCACGCAAGTCTGAAAGAGATTTATGAGACAACTAAGAGACAATAAAGTCTGCTTATTTACTTTTATAAGTACTGATTAATATTAAAAAATATTTTACTATACAGTGTGAATCAGTATATTGAATATTTTTTTATTGTTTAATTTAACATTTTATATGATTTCACGTCATGTCCAGTAAACTATGCAAAATGAATGTGCAGGATTTCAAGTTCATTAGTCTCGCATCTCGTTAGCGCATAGTTGAGTGCTTTTCCAATATTGGTGTTTTGCACAATCCATGGGTACCAACATAATTCACGTAATGTTTGTACGATAAATTTAAGCGGTTTGCACGTTGAAGCCAATTTGTACAGCCTATGATCCGATAACTATTGTAATTAATATAGGATTTCATTTACGCAATTGCTGTTATGTTGACTTTCGGAAATTCTGCATGGGGCAATGAAATTCGTGGAGTGTATTATCATTAAATATTAATTTAGCTGATCTTTGTTTTGCGTTCAATTGACATCATTCATTATCGGACTATTGGGTTCGATTTTCGCATCGATTTAAATACATACTATACGTATGACTTACAGGGGTTTATTCTAAAGATAAATAGATCATCTGCTAATCCGCTTTAGACATAGGTCTAGATATAGGTCAATGTACATTCTTCTAGAAATGAAAAGATCCTATATATCATAATATAATATAATATAATCGACCATTATGTGTCCAGGGATATGTCTAGGAGACGTCCAAGTATATAATCTCCTTGGTAGTATAATAGTCGAAACAAGGTGTTTACGATTATGAGGTATTTTTCATGGCAAAACTCAATTAGTCTGTTCCTTCTCTCATTTCATTCCCCTAGACCGAATTTTCCCTCAACACCCAGCAGTCTTTCACTATTCTTTTAATTCATGTTGCTCATTACAATGGTAATATCTCTATTTTCTGCATATATATACATGTGTATACGTACGTAAATACAAATCAAATTATCTGCTAATTTCGATGCAAGGTCTGATCGTTTTACAAATGTGGACAATTTTCCCCTTTTAACAGCCCATATATATATATATATATATCTCACTATTGAGCATAGTACCTCCTCATTTCTGAATCACATTAATTTACCATACTCGTCCAAGACCGATTGATCTGACAGCCAACTATAGAATAAATATTCGTAGGTCAAATACAAATATATTTACAATTTGGAACCTTGCCTGATATAATTTGAAACTCTACAGGAAAGAGGAAAAGTGTGGAATTATTAAAAAATAATATTAAACAGGTTGATATTTTTTCTTCCATATTTTTATATCTGCTGCGTGTGCAGGCTTAATTTCTATATATTTTTGAATCTATTTCCTTATATCCTTATAATATGATAAAATATTGTAAAACAACTTCGATATGATATAATTGCATTTGGATCTTTACCTTTCTTAGAATAAATACATTGTGTAAAACATAGATTTAGAAAACATGAGTAAGTTTTATTAGATTTGCGTGATTTAAAATTTTAACAGTCATACATTATTTTGCAAGAGACACAATATTTCACAGCATTTACATTAACTTATTAAATTTCCTGTTAACTCGGTTTGTTGAACATGTTGAAGAATTCTTTAAAAAAATCTGGAATATTTTTAGCTTCTCTCAATATTGCTTTCGATTTAATTTCGTGAAATTGTTTGCTTATCTTTCAATTTATTCGCATAAACGTTAGTGTTTTCCTTTGCAGTAATCTAATGAGAATCTTAGCAATGTTTACGGGCCGCGGGTCAAAGTGGCCTCAAGTAAGAAGCTTGAAACAATCTCAACAACGCTCGTTATCTCGCAAGAAAATTGAAGTTCTCAACATTGTCATCGTAATGAAATTCTTGCAGGGTAACGCCGCATTATCTACTTGTTGGCCTTCCCATTCAAGCTTGCAATTTCTTAATTTGTTGTAACGGTAAAGATTCATAAAAAAGCTCTGTGAAGTACCCTCAGAGTCCAGCTGAGGACACTCTGATAAAATTAACACAAATGACTTGAAATTCTATTTGAGGACTTTTTACTTCCATCTTTTAGTGCTGTTTTTATAGAAAGGCGGATTAGTTTGTTTGAAAAAGTTTTAAATCTTGAAAAATTTTTTTATCGAAAAAGTTTTTGCTATAAAATAATAAAATCGATATTGGTAGGTGTCACAATTTATAGCTTGACCTAGGCTTTCTTAAGTTGGTTGTGTATGGTAATATTTGTGACTTTTGGCCGGTGTATTAATAACCCCAGAATGAAGTGTTAAGGACTAGTAACATTTGTTTGTGTCATTTTACTGTGAAAACGATGTAACAGAAATTGCGTGTGTACAGCAGAACAGTAACTTTTTTCCATGCACTAACATTCTTTGAAACCTTCTGCGGTACTTTCGAATCAGTACAACGCTTTGAAACTTTTAAAAATTACGCCTAACTATATGCCGAAGGTTAGCAATACTGTAAACCTATGGTTGACATTGATCGCTTTGTTGTAACATGCTTACTCGTTTCATTTGTCTTCTTAATTTTTAAAATTGTACCTGAAAACTTTTCAGTCAATAGTCGGCTTGAATTACAGTTTGCTAAGTAGCTTACCTCAGTTAAAATAATATACGCGTTCTCAACTTGCGAAATGAATATTAACGTCAGTTATTAGGGTCCAAATGCTTCGACGAAGACACGGTGGGTAGACGGGGATTAAAATTAAAATAAATTACGTTACCTACAATTTAATTGTATTTCGGGATAATTTTCCGTGCGCCTGAATACTACAGCTACTAGTTGATGGTATGTATATAAATGTGAGGAAATAAGTTCTGTAGAGAGATCTTTACTAATTTTTAAGAAAAAAAATTAAATGAACTTAAAATATAATATTATATTTACTTTACAAAAAAAAATCAGTCGTGTGTGTTGTCATTAAAATATTGTACTACATTTTAATTAATATAAAGAGCAACATTATTTTTCAAATAATCCAAATGTATACACATCACTTTATTTTAGATTTTAGATAAACTTTGTCAGAAAATACGACTTGCACTACGTTTCGTCGCGAATGCGTAGATACGTTTTTTGTCAGCCATTTTTACTTAACCCCTTTAATATAAAAGAAATTGGGATCATTTTTGATCGTCCCTGATTTGATTTGGTGCTTATCACAACGATCTATTTGACACTCACTCCGTGTGAAGGACCCAAGCTATCCAAATGATTTAGTTTAGTCATATTTGTATTTTAATTATGCTGATGCTGAAAGTGATAATTTTGCGCACCTTTTACTGTAATCTTCAATATATAATGTCTAATCATAATTATTATTATTAACATAATATTAAATAAATTAAAAAGACTTTTAGAGTTCTTTGCTAAATCATACACATGTGAATATATATCATAATTATAAACAATAATTATTTGTATTTTTTGATTTATTTAACATAATAAAAGCTCTACTCATCTCGATTTTCCATTCGGTATACTCTAAATTTCATTAGTTAAACTTCAGCAACCGCCGACGACTAATTGCTCATTTTCCTCGTCATCTCCTGGAAAAATACTTTACAAGATTTCGCTGTAATACTTTCGTATTGCAGTTTGAAGTTGACAGTGCTTTAATTTTTATTATTTCATTCTGTTCAGTTGCCATTAAGTTTTCAATAATCCAGTGACGAATTTAAAACTACTATAAATATAACTTATAATTTATGTAACTTTAGGCAAAATTCTTCAGTACTAAGGGCCACTATTAGGCCAATAATAAAAGTAGACGAAAATTTTCGTTTTCAAAGTTCCACTTTTGGATACGGGACTTCTCATTTCTGAAGGACTCAGACTCAAAATAAATGTGACACTTGTGAACAAAAATCATCTATAATTCATAAGAGTATTATTTTTTGTCATTTTAACGATCTGCACTCCTTGATAACTGTATAAACCAAACTGTAAAAATCAAAAAAAAAAATATATAGATATAGAAATCGAACTCGCAACCAATGACTAGGAAAGTGGTAGTTACGCAGTGGCATATCCGAAAAACAAATTTTGAAAATTATAAACGAAATTTTTACCATCAAACAAACGAATCTATATAGTGTAATTACAAGCACTAAATTTATTTAACTAAACAAAACAGAAGGATTATATGGCACTTTAAAAAAACTCATTACTTTATAGCGATATCAATGAAGTGCATTCCAGCTTTACCGTAGCCGACAGGAATTGAATTAAAAAAAGTGCACTTGCAATTATGCCATTGAAATACCCCTCTCACGTTTCAATCTTTTATGGCAGCCTCTATGAATCCGAATGGAGTGCAATATGAGATGAGAGGGCCAATAATGAAATATAAAAACAGAAATAAGCACTCCTTTCCAGAGCTATAGGCCGTCGAGTAGGCTCCATTATTCCCATTCAGTACATTTGCTTTGACGAGTGTCCTTAGCAAGCGTTTAATTTATTACCTTATTTTTTGGATAAGAAAATGTCACGAAGTTTTATTTGGTATAACAAAATCGAGATTTTGACGTGTCCTATATTGTGGGAATAATTTCCAGATATTTTGTTAATGGTCTAACATCAGTAATATTGACTAAACCACTCAACAGAGAAAGGAGAGGAAACAAAATCAAAAGGAAATATAGATAAATATTACATTCCTATGTCATATACACAATGAAAGTCTTCTAAAATTGATAATCAAAAGTCGTAAAACACAAATTAATCCAAGAGAAATTTAGATTGTATTTTTGTATATATAATTTTTTTTATATACCTATATTTGTATATTCCGTAGTTGTAACACTTAAAAAACTCTGGAGTGTTATTTCTCTTGAAATTAAAAAAGCCTCAAACTAATAGTTTCTTTTCAAAAGTAAAGTCCGGATATTTTTAAATACTCCTTGCAGGAATAAGATTATACGCTACATAAAGAATATTAATTTATATTTTTAAATGAGATATTATGATAATAAATGAGATAGTATGTTGTGGTAGTATTTGATATATTTAATGTATATTCATAGTATGTGTATTAACACATACTATGAATATACACATATATAAATATTAATTTATA